>JMFS01078606.1:0-44035 GCA_000699545.1 Podiceps cristatus | reverse complement strand
GTGCTGTCACCATGTTTCACATACTAAATCAGTATCATACTAAATCACACAGGAGCTGCTGAAGACAAAACTGCTGAAACCAGGACAGTTTTGAGTTTGTACCTTCAGATTCTCTTTAATATTTTTCCTTTAAGGTTTTATACCTTTTTGGGCATACATACTGGTAAAACTGGTGTTTTTCTTTTCCCCCTTGAATCCCTGATCTGCCAACTATTACTGTTTGAGCAATTATACTTGTCTTTTGTTTTTTCTTTTTTCTTGCCTTGCTTGACTTGGTTGCATACTTTCTCACTTAACAAGATTTTTCTCAGTAAAACTGAACCAAAGTCACACTGCTCTGATGTACCCAGACAGACCTTAGATCACAGACAGCTGAATTCCGTTGCAGCAGGAGGTCAGTAAGCTTCTCCAGTGTGCCATGAGCCCTTGACATTCTCATGGGAGCCCCGTAGAATGTGTCAGTACATATAGCTCTTCAATGTGACTGCTAAACAGAAATTCTAACCCTAAAATGAGACAAACAGCATCTCATCGGACAAAAGAATCGGAGGACTTGTTGACATCTGCTCTTATTGAAAACTGTCAACATTTCAGGTTTCACCAATAGAGAGTTATTAACATTATGCTTTCTCATATGTTACTGACAGCTCTAAACATAACGATAAATCAGGAATTCTTATAACCCTTGTACTAACATTAAATCATTAGTTCTGTTCACATCATTCTTCATCATAAATATGTATTAGCCATCAGTTAAGAAGATCTTTAGCCGGCTTTTTCCTAAACCTTAATTCTAATCCCAGCCATCAGAGAACAGACCAGCTTTCAGGATAAAATATCTGAACCATCGGGGACCAGGTTTTAGCATGCTCTTTCAATCCAGAAGGATCTTAAATTTGAGCACTAATTCTAGCCCAAACTGATACCTGTTCTGGGAGTGGTTCAGATTAACTCACTGACAGCTTTTAGTGCTGGCATATCAGGATTTGGCCTTGCAGAAGTTAGCTGTAAAAACAGCAGTTCAATCCATTTTACAAATCTTAACTCTTATCACAACTGTAATCTTAACTTAGTTTGTGTTTTAGAGCATGTTTCTAAATGAGATATAAAGGTAAAAAACAATATGCTTCCAGATCTCATAGGGCAGGCGGTCCACACAAGAATTTGTCCCAGCAATGATGTAATACCTATAGGTCTTCCAGATTCACATATATTACAGGCTTCACAAAAATTGATGAGCCAAAGTGGGGAATGCTGGTGTGTTGCGTATTGAAGTTCTGACATCATTGTGACCTTTTCTGGTACCAGATGATGCTATCTGATGAGATGGTCATTTAATCCAGTTAGATGTATAGATAGGTTTAAAAAAATTCCTTTGATTCTCTTTCATAGATAAAAACTTCATTATGTGAAGTCAGCTTTCTAAATGTTATAACTGATAGTAGTAGGACTGCTGGAGTCTTTGTTTGTTTTTGTTTTAGGATTTAAAAGAGAAAATCACAAACACTAGAAAAATCTTGCCTATCTTTTCTATCAGGTAAAATGAGAAGAACTATGCATAAGCTCTCAACTCTTGAATAACACACTTGTCATGCAAGATCACTTGGTGAATAATAAAATGTAATCGTCCCATGATTGCTAAATTTAGTGTAATTTTTTTTTCAGGGGAAAGTCAAAAATCTTTTTTCCTTCCTCTAAATTAAATATTTAAAAATATTTTTGGTTTGTAGTTTAAAATATTAAATTTTTGTCTTTACTCATATATAGTTGTATTTATAATGGCTAAACTAACAGCACACATTATTGGCAAAACAGCCAATAAATGAGGAATTTGATAGGTTGTTTCTTCAAGAAGCTAAACTAGTGGGAGTCAAGTATAATGGTGGTGCAATCTTATTTACATATAAGGAAGTGGATTATTTTTTTGTCTCCTGAACTAAGAAGTAACAAATAATAGGAGCTAATTTTGTTGTTCAGAAATACCAACATGGTTTGTAGCCAGTTCTGGTCCTTTCTCTCTGTTTTCTTTCTATCAGATTAGCTATACCCAGCAACCATGAAGAAGGCCTGAGTTAGACAAACAACACTTGTGTTCCCTCATTCAGATGGTTCAAATTCTCCTAACACAGCATAATCTACCCTGTAAATCAATTGTGAAATAAGGACTGGTGTACTGTTGTTGCTGCAAAGTTCTCTCAAAATGTAACCAGCTTTAAACCTAGCAGCTGTACTAGAGTGTTGTTGTACCATAGTATAGATTAAAATATATAAATTAAATAATAAAGCAAAAATAGATTAGTGTTCTAATAGTTCTAAGTAGTTACATTATATCAGGAGGAGTAAATATGAAAAGGTCACTGTCTAGGAACTGGGAACAGCAAAACATGATCATTAGCTAATGAAGAACCTTGCACTAAATGAAGAGTTTGTAGGGCCTGCAAGTGACTGAGTAGGCAGGTGTTTGAATATTTCATATATAACAGCACTGTGTAAACTGTGCTATTTGCTCAGATTTATTTCTAATACTGTCCTTTTTATGGCCCGGTAAAACCCAACAATAATAAAAAGCACAGCCTATGGACATTTGTTTAGCTTCCTCATTCATCATCAGCACCCGAGATCTTACTTTCCTGACTATGGACATAGTCCAAAGTCACAATCTCTTGAGCAACTTGCACTGTAACAGAAATAAGGCTAAGAAGGAAGTTCAATGACATAAGATGCTTATAGTCTTCTATTTATCAGCGTGAAATGTAAAAAATCAGAGGTCAATTTAAACCCTTGTAGCCCTTCACACTTTGTGTGTGTTTAGACATATACAAAACTAAAAAAATCTAATGAACATGAAAAGTCATTGCATCCAAATATGATAGTTGTTCACTTATTATTTTTAACTCTAAATAAAAGCAGCAAGTGCTTATTCATCTATACAGCATAATGTAAGCTTGTTGTGCCTATATACTAGATAGACACTGTATTACAAGAAAACTAGCATATCTTTGAAAGAATTTTGTATTGTACCAGTTCATTAGCTTATTTTTTGTAGTTTGATATTGATATAGAGCAGTTCAACTTACATCCTTAGCAAAAAAATAACAACCCATGAACAAAATAACAAAAACAACCTGTTATTTATGTCTATAAAGAGGCATCAACATTCAGTACTCCAATATACAATGATACAGACACAGAAAGATTATCATATAAAATAACTTGTGTTTTAAAAGACAAACCTACCAAAGCCAAAAAGAAATAGCTCAAACACATGTATGCTTTTGTTCAAACTTCTCCATTTTAAGATGCAGGCATTGTGAATTCAAGTGTAATCTATTGGCCCTAAAAACAGGATACTTAAGCTACGAAGTTCAGCATTTACTGAATAATTTAAATTCCCATCAGTGCAAAAGAAGTTATCTTTATGTTAAGTCTGGCATACAAAACAAAATAGTAATAAATTGAAGGTGACACCTCTTTTTACATTAACTGAAAAAATGCTATGAGAACTCCCACTTCTTCCTAGGCTGTGGTAATAAATATTCCTTCTTGACTCTTTATTTTTTGTGATTTGTGATTACCAAAATGATATTATAGAGTGTAGATAAGATCATATATTTTTTCAGCTTTTTTTTTTTTTTTTTTTCCTTAGAGCTGGATGGATTTTTTCCTTTCCTTTTTTTTTTTTTTTTTTTTAAGCCTTTCAAACAAGGGTATCTATATTACAATCATGAGGAGAGGTTGTCAGAAGCTGTGGGGTTTCTGGAAGGCCACAGGGTTCATAAGGTGAACTGGAAAAAAAATGAGGAAAATTTTAATGTGTGTGTTTTGTCAAAGTTGAATCTACACTAATATTCTCTTCTGTAGAACTTTCTGATTTTGAGAATTGTCATTTTCTGGGAACAACCTGTTTCATTTGTTTATGATCTTTCTGGAAAAATACAAGTTGTAGCTGAAAGTGCTGTTGAAGAGAGTTCTCCCTTGATTTTCCTCAGGCTTGATACCAAACACATGTTGTTATATTTCTCACATCACAGCTCTTCCTTGTAAATATTTTTCTTTGTGGTACACGATATATCAAACTTGATGGTGGAAGTAATATAGAGTTGTATGGAATCTACTAGTAGACTGTAATATTTACTCCATTCACTTAAACAGCAGTTGTACACAGATATACTACCTTGTTTATATGTGCAGTTTTTTACCACTAGGATATATCCAGAAAGTATATAGCTGTAGTAATTGTTGTCATGTATTTCTAGAGATAAGTTTTCAATGATTTCTGACATGGCTATCATCTGAGACAAGTACTCACAAAATACCATGATTTAGTATGTACTTCCAAATAATCACATTTTTCAAGGTTTTTAAGCTGTCCATCTCTTTCAAGCCCTTGCATTTATATCTCTGTATAACATAGACCTCTCTGTCTTTGCATACTAGTGTAAATCAAAAGTAACTTCATTAGAATCAATGGTGGTAGATGAAAATAAAATTATAGTTAAGTAAGAGATGACTTTGCTATATACATGCATAACTTATTTTTTGATATATGGGAGGTGTAGGACATGTCAACACTATCTTAAATTGATGTCTACATTTTATATTCACATGCCATTACTACTGCTGAGAATAAACTTCTCTGCCCTCTTCCATGTGGCATCATACGCCATGAAAGCAAATTAATCACAGTGGTATTGGTACGTATAGAACTATACACTAATGTGTATATTATTTATTAATAAATATTAATTATTAGTGGTGCTATATTAATAACAGTAAGGATGTGCATATTATTATATAATGTGTATAATGGGAATACACTCCCAAAATGTAAGATTGGTGGAAGCCCATGTACTTGAAGCAGGACTTTGGCAAACCTCCAGCCATGAGCTGTTGCTGTTCTTTGCAAGCCAATCTTCCCTCTAGCGAAGTTCAGCATTTATGCTTCCCAATGCTATAGCCTGGTCACAATGAGATCATGCGGCAGTCATTTCCTACAGCAACAGAAAATGAACTGAGGGCAAAACAAAATTTGAACGTCTTAAAATTAATTTATTTTATCCCCCTAAGGAAAACTAGACTTCCAGTGCTGCCCCAAAACATACCAATGACCTAAAAGTGGATGTTGAGAACAGTCCTGTGCTTGTTGCTGAAAATCATTCAATTGGCAAGAAAATGGCAATTATACATTTCTAGCTTGCTGGGAAAGCTATGCAATGCTGAAGTGGGAGCCTGATAACAGCCACGGGCTGAGTAAGATGGCAGAGTTTAAAACTGCAATTTTAAACTCTGTACTTCTAGTACGTTTTGGGTTTTTTTGAAAGTGGCAGAAACATAACTGAATAATATATGTTCTGATGAAGAATATAGCAAAAGGATGGCAAAGAAAATCTGAAAAGAAATACAGTGGTGTTATAAATGATATTGTGATGTAGCTATTAAATGCATTACCAACTGCACCAAGAAACTTTTCTAAAGTTTATGAAGTTTGAGCTGCTGCAAATGAAAGTACATGTAACTCTGAACAGTTGCCTTCTCAGGTCAGGGAGATTAGTTTCCCTGTGTTATACCTACTCTTTAGTTTTGGTAATGAAAGGATTCCAGTAAATATGGAGGAGGTAACCTCGTTACTTCACATACCTTGTGTAGAAAGAGAAATTCTTTCCTCACCAGGATGGGTGGAAGTGTGCAGGCTTGGCTGAAGGATTAATCCAAAGGGTGAGAAACTGATAGGTGTAGTATTCACAGGCTTATAAATACACACACATGCACTTTTAATATCTTGCTTCTGTAGCTTTATTTCATTTCAATACAGAAGTAAAAAGAGTAGGTTCCTCCTTTCAAAATTATGACTCTTGCAAAACATATATAGAAGTAGTCTGGTTCTAGAAAACTGTGTTCTGCAAAGCCATGCATAAATGCATGCAACACACTAAGGAACCGATGTACATGACCGGCTTAGAGCATTACTACCTTTTCATGCACAAGACAGTCTAATCTTTGCTAAAAACACGTGCTATCTGCCTCCGACTACTAAATGAATGGACTTGAATATGGTCAGCAAAAAAGATATCAACCAAGCCACTGTGACTAGGCTATGTGGTGGATGCAATCTGAATTAATTAATGAGACATAAATTGATGAATTTTAGGCATAGGTAGCTTTATGATAGCTGCATTACATTAAACATTCATCACTGACTTCTCACTTGAATTGTCAGTGTTACTTGTGTCTTCCTTAAAAGACATGGTAATGCCTCTAGAAACAGGGATTGTCTTCCTGTTTGAACAGTCCAGAGGGACTTTGGTCCTGCTTGTAGGTGCCACTGAATTACAGAGAGCTGATAACAGTAACATTCTGCTGAAATGACTGAATGGCAAATGGTCTATGTACAGTTTTGCTCAGCTTCTTATATTCTCAATGCCCTGGGAACTACTGACCTGTCAACCTCACTTCTGGGAAGATCATGGAACAGATATTCCTAGAAGCAATGCTAAGGCACAGGGAGGACAGGAAGGTGATGGAAGACAGCCAGCATGGCTTCACCAAGGGCAAGTCCTGCATGACTAACCTAGTGGCCTTCTGTGACTACATCAGTGGACAAGGGAAGAGCTACGGATATCATCTATCTGGACTTCTGTGAGGCCTTTGACACAGTCCCCCACAACATCCTTATCTCTAAATTGGAGAGAGATGGATTTAATAAATGGATTTTTCAGTTGATGAGGATTTGGTTGGATGGTCGTACCCAGAGGGTAGTGGTCAATGGCTCAAGGTCCAGGTGGAGATCAGTGACAAGTGGTGTCCCTCAGGGGTCTGTATCAGGACGAGTACTGTTTAATATCTGCATCAATGACATAGTGGAATCAAGTGCATCCTCAGCAAGTTTGCTGATGACACCAATCTGAGTGGTGCAGTGGACATGTCTGAGGGGCAGGATGTCATCAAAAAGGACCTGGACAAGCTCAAGAATTGGGCCCTGGTGAACCTCATGATGTTCAACAAGGCCAAGTGCAAGGCCCTGCACCTGGATTGGGGCAACCCCTGGTATCAATACAGGCCGAGGGATGAAGGGATTGAAAGCAGCCCTGCCGAGAAGAACTTAGGGGTATTGGTGAATGAAAAGCTGCATATGGATATGAACCAACAATGTGCGCTCGCAGCCCAGAAGGCCAACTGTATCCCAGGCTGCATCAAAAGCAGCGTGGCCAGCAGGTTGAGGGAGGAGATTCTGCCCCTCTACTCCACTCTTGCGAGACTGCATCTGGAGCACTGTGTCCAGCTCTGGGGCTCCCAACACCAGAAGGACATAGACCTATTGGAGCGATCCCAGAGGCAGTCCACAAAAGTGCTCAGTGGGTTGGAGCACCTCCCCTATGAAGACAGGCTGAGTGAGTTTTACAGAATCACACAGAATGGTAGGGGTTGGAAGGGACCTCTGGAGGTCAGCTACTCCAACATCCCCTGCTAGAGCATATTGCACAGGTATGCGTCCAAGCAGGTTTTGAATATCTCCAGAAAAGGAGACTCCTCAACCTTTCTGGGCAGCCTGGTACAGTGCTCTGTTGCCCTCACAGTAAAGAATTTTTTCCTCATGTTCAGATGGAACTTCCTGAGTTCTAGTTTGTGCCTGTTTCCCCTTTTCCTGTTGTTTGGCACCACTGAAAAGAGTTTGGCCCCATCCTCTTGAGTTGGGGTTACTCAGCCTGTGGAAGAGAAGGTTCCAAGGAGACCTTATTGCAGCTTTTCAGTACTTAAAGGGGGCTTATAAGAAAGATGGGAACAAATATTTTAGTAGGACCTGTGATGATGGGACAAGAGGTAATGGTTTTAAACTAACAGAGGGTAGATTTAGGCTAGATACAAGGAAGAAATTTTTTATAATGAAGGTGGTGAAAGACTGGAAAATGATGCCCAGAGAGGTGATAGATGCCTCATCCCTGGAAATATTCAAGGTCAGGTTGGACAGATCTCTGAGCAACCTGATCTAGTTGAAGATGTCCCTGGTCATTGCAGAGGGGTTGGATCAGATGGTCTTTAAAGGCCCCTTCCAACCAAAACTATTCAATGGTTCTATGATTCTGTGATAAATGATTGTCTTGACTCTAACACAACAGTACAATCTAGGAGGAAAAAAAAAAATCCCTTCAGTTGTCCCAGAGTGACAGACTTGATGTAGTTGATGTAGTTTAACACTCTTTTTTTTTTTTTTTTTTTTTTTTTTTAGAGTTACTTTTCTCCTTATGGCAGGACATAGATGTCAGCCTACCATCCCCATTTGAGTATGCCATCAGGACTCAGATTTTTGTTCTTTGTCAGTTGCAGCTTCTAACATCATATTCCAGTAATCAGCCTTGTGGGCTTGTTAATGATGGAAATGGACTAAGACTGCAGATCTGAATCTGTTCTTTTTTTAGCCAAGAAAGAAATTGGCTATTCTTGGCCTTTTCATTTACAGCAGAAGTCTGGAAAGAAAAACAATGAAAAATCCCAATGAACTAGGAGTGAATAAATGGATTCATGGGTTAATGATCAGCTGGGGTGGAGCACTTCTTAGAGCTTTCTAAATGTCAAGACAAAAGGGGAAGAAAGAGCATGACACTGAAAACTGGACAAAAATGTGAGGAGAGACAAAGGAAGAGTGAGGCTTGAGAAAGCATGAAGATGATGACACAGGGAGAAGACAATTGGAGGAGAGAAAGAGAAAAGAGAAGGAAGAAAAGGAAATGAAGAAAAAAAAAATAAAGAGAGTAAAAAGATGGAAAAGGGGAAATGCGGGCAAAGAGTCAAAATCAGTTGTATAGGTCAGAATACAGGAGGAATAAGTGAAGTGAAGTAAAGCTGAACAGGACCACAAGAAAGTCATAAGGGCCCTGGGTGTTCTGCTTCTACAGGATGATGTACTGGACATGGCTGCATGACAGAGGGGCAAGACAGTTCAAAGGCCTGTGTACTAATGGAGTGCAAGAGCAACATGTGAACTCCTTGTGGCATATAAGGAGAAAAAGGGAAGAATATTGGCCCAAACTGATGACTTTAGACATATTGCCACAAGAATAATGGATATGATCAACAAAAGTAATTGAAAGTACAACTAAGCCAGCCTACTTCATGTTTTATTTCTTTGGTGCACTTTTACGTGAGAGTGAAAACTTGGCCTAGGGAATCTAGTCTTAGCTGACAGAAAAATATCCTGAAAATGTTATTTACTGACAATTTTTATTGCAGAGGAATTGTTTAGTCTAGGCAGTAGGGTTTAGATAAAAATTTCTGTCCTTCTGCCTTTATCCGGAGTGGCTGTCATTGTCTTGACTTGAATGTTCGATTTGATCTCTACAGTGACCATTACTATGGAAGATTTTACAAACATGAGAGCAGCAACTGATCCTTTTAATCTGTCCCAAACTCAAACTTCAGTGGCTGTTTGAACCAGCAACTTTCTTTTGGTATGTACAAGTGTTACTTGTAAAGTTTAGCCATACTAATGTCCTGTTAAAGGTCTGCTGGCAGACTCTTTTCCAATTCTTCTGCCATTTCTCATAACTAAGTTTTAAGCCCCTGTGAAGAGGAAATCTTCATGATGAGATGACAAAGACAGAGCCTTAATAATAACCTTTGGCATAATTTACACATACTGGGAAATGTCTGCCAGGTAATTTTGCAAGCCTGTTCAGGCAGAATGCTGCAAAGAGCTTGTATGGAGCACACACAAAACAGATCATCATTTTAAATTACTCCATTTATGGTTCCAGCAGTTGTTTATTTTTATTTTCCTATGAGTTATCAAGAATATGGCAAAGAAATGTTAGGAAATTGCTAAGGAAATAAATAAGGTAAAATGGACAGTTTGAGAGCAAAGTGTGAGCCCATCAGGAGAAAAAATGTCACTAGTAGGACGTACTTTGAAAGATGGCCCCTGCAGTATAAAAGGGACATTTTAAAACATTATGCTGAGGCAGTGCTCCAACTCTGGCTCAGCGGGAAGTATGTTACCTACTGAATTATGAGCACCATCTTGTACAGCATTCTGTTTAAAGACGGGATTTTCTCTTTGTGCTGCGAAGGGAACAGAAGCCTTCCAGTGAAAAAGATGGGTGCCCTTCAGCTGAATTGCCATTGGTAGCCTGTGTTAAAATGGTCTAAGGCATGCATTTCTCTAAAGAGAATATAATGAATTATAAAGTTATATAATATGCATGAAATTAACTATGGAATTTTAATAGATGTTGGCTGTCTAGAGTGAAGATGGGATGTCAAGGCCATCTTAGAAAGACAGAAGGGCACAGAACGGGTGATGTGATAGAGCGCTTAGGGGAGGAGGGGCTGAATAGATGGGCTTGCGGCCTTTGCCATCACACGAGGAAAAAGGGGTCAGATGCAGCTGTCATCTGGTTCATCCCATTTCAGCCTCTGCTGTCTGCATCTCTGACCTACTGAAAACAATTGACGGGATAAGGACATTTGGTACCCTGAAGTAATCTTTTGCTTCCAGTGTTGGCCTAACTTTAAGGGGGGAGCCAGTCCAGCATACAAAGTATGTTCATGAAACTACATCCTAATGCATTCTGACTTTTTGGAAAAATATATGTAAACAGTGCTCAAAATGGACCACTACATGGCAAAAGAGTGTCACTTCACATATGTAAACTAGAAAACTTCATGTGTACTGCGGAGAAGTCTGTTTCACATGTAAACTTCCACATTTTTATTTTGAATGCTGCCTGTAGCATATAACAGCACATTTTATAAAATAATATAGTAACTAGATTATTTCAAAAACTGTGTGTTTTAACTCATTTAGGTTTTCATAAGCTACTTTTTTTTCTAGTAATATGATATTCAACCAGTGGCAACATATTTTGTACAGTTGGTTTTTTAACTATTGTCACAGTGCTTTATTTTTATTTTATTGGTAATCATGTTAGCTATATTTGTGGTTATGCTGATTCTCTATGTTCTTTAATCCAATAAGTACTGATATTGAACTGCTACCACAGAAGACAAAAATTTAACAGATAAAATTGCTTCCTTGGGATGACTGCATAAACTATCTGTGTTCAAAAAAAAAAAAAAAACAAAAAAAAACAACCACCACAGCTACCTAAACTTTAGCTTTTAATCACAGGGAATAGTGAAGATGCTGAATTCTCAGAAAATCCTTGTCCAAGGAATACCAGACATTAGAGGTTCCAAATTCAGACCATATGTTACATGGTGCTTAGTTACATAGCCCCAGTTATTCTGTAACAAATCAAATCTAGTGCTGCTGGAACAGAAGCACAGAATGATGTTATAATTAAATATTAATCCAGTTTCAAAACTTCTTACCTGTCTACGTTGCCCTATATTTACAGGTGGTTAAGCTATAACCCCTTTTTTTTTCCTCCTGCTATTGCATAATTTTGTTGAAAATTGTTACTATCCACCAGAGACAGATGTTTTAGTAATGGACCAATTCTGGATAAACTCTTCTCATTTAATACACTATTTAACTGAGCTCAAAGTGCTGGGTGATCCAGTCCAGAACATGTTGCATATGTTCATAGAACATCAGAAAGTCATAAGTGACACTGTAAGAGGGTTCAAATAGAGATCAAGAGACCACAGTTTTGTGCTGTATTTAAACATCCACTAGAGCAGCACTAGAGACTGGATTCCACTTTAAGTGACTGAAAGTGAGATTTAGACACCAATATATAAATGACTCTGTGTCAATGGAGATCTTGGTAGAGATCTTAGCCTTTATCAAGTTGCTTCAACGTAAATTGTTCCCACCAATTGAGATATAGCATGGCTTTTTGCCTGGCCCCAGCAGCTTCTCTGGAAATAAGAACATCCTGCAGGTCCTGCAGCATATTTACCAGACCTTAGAGAATTTCTCATATATTCTGTAGCATCTCAAATGACATTAAATCTTGTCTTTAGACAACTGGATTGAGTTTCTGGGGCTAACCAGCTGAATTGCTCTCCAGAAACCATTGCCTGCATCAATTAAAATGGGAAGTGGGACACTCATGACACATGCAGATACCTATACGCAGAAACCTGCATTTTGTTGTTTTATTTTTCAACAGAATAGTACCTTTCATGTCAAAGATGGCAGGAGGACAGGAATCCGTAATATACCCTGTTCAAGTTGGGAGTGGTTTGGGGAAAATCCACAGAATGAAAGGCTTATATTAGAGCACACCTACAAGGGGTCTTGTAGATAAGAATTTTTTGACCTATTTCTGGTGTGCTGACAGCTTCCTCTTCTGTAGATAACCTGGTCATAATAATAGTAACGGTACCTTTCTGCTCTGTGTGGATTGTTTGTTCCTGTTCTTGGGTAGTTTCAGATGATGGCACCGATGATGCAGCAAATAACATATGCAATCAGAGGTAATGCAAAGAGAAATAGACATTTAGATCTCTGCCTGAAATGCAAGTTAATTTTTTTTTCTGACAAAACTGACTAAGACAAAGAGGGTGGGATTAATTTCCGTAACTTTTGAAATATATAGTGTAGGTCTCTACTGCCTGGCTAGTCACCTCAGGTTCCCTTCAGAGTCAGCAAAGAATAATAGTCACTCTGGGGGTGCAATTTGTCTCATCCTATTGTTGACATCTAAAATTGATCATACTCTAGAATTGTCT
Source organism: Podiceps cristatus (assembly GCA_000699545.1). Taxonomy (NCBI): domain Eukaryota; kingdom Metazoa; phylum Chordata; class Aves; order Podicipediformes; family Podicipedidae; genus Podiceps; species Podiceps cristatus. The sequence goes on along the minus strand of JMFS01078606.1, from coordinate 31,402 downwards.
ATATGTCTTTGTGGTCTATAAAGAAAACAGCAAAATTAATTAAAAAGTGGGTATCTATATCTCAGATGGCTGAAATGAAATGAAATAATCTGCAGCAGCTCTCCTCTTCCAAGGGTGTTTCTACCTTGGGAAGAATGCTAGAAACAATACCTTCTTTTTATGGAATATTTAGTAGTGTTTAGCAGGCTTATGTTTGTTTGTTCAATAGGCAAACACCTTATACAGAGCACTAAAGGGTTTATACAGAGCGTTAAATAAATTGTATCTTACTCTTGAGAGCAAAGCACATTTTTGGCTTGATTGGGATAGAAAGCAAGAGGAGTCACTGGGTCAGAATTAACCTGGGAGAACAGTTACTGGAACCAGAGTGTCCCTGGCGTGCCACAAGGAAGAGGAAATCTCAATCACCCATTGCAATAGACCTCAAAACTGAGCAGGTATTTGAATAGTCTTCCAGAAATGCTTAGCAATGGGTTTGTGTCTGATGGTACTATTCAACATTGGTCCTGGAAAGATGTTGGTTTACTCATTTTTTTTTCTACGTTAAAAGCAGTGTAGTCTATTCTATTTCTATTCTATTCTAATGGAGACATAAATCTTTGTGCCAGCACAATGTAGTAAAATGAAGTTTGAATAACTAAACTTGCTGGGGCAGAACACTCTACATTTCTATAAAGCGTTCATTCAGTTTTGAACAAGCAACATATTTTCTCTCAGATATGACACATGCAATTTTATTTTCAGTGTTTAACCATTGTCTGTTCTTTTGACAAGTAGCAGACAGTGTATAGTAAGCTACACTACTATGTTGTAAAAAAGTTGCCATCTATATATTTAAAGAGACAAAAAGCTTTGGATTAATTAGATGGTATTTTCTCTTTCACAAGAATTTCTAAGAATGGAGCTGTGAGGCATTCGTTGCAATGGGGATTAAAGTGGTACCAATTTGCTGTTTTCTGAGATGGACAGCAGGTGTTCTTGTAGAACAAGTGCAGTAGGTTAATAACTTGGTCAGAGCTATATTCATGTCACTGTTTTCTTTTTGAGGGGAAGATTTGTGCAGAAAAAAAAAATATTGCAAAGGACAAAATGCCGGGTTCTGTCTTTGCTGTTTTACAATGAGTCTTCAATAGATGTGCTTAAGATTTTCTAATTGACATGCCTGCAAACTTCTTGAAGTTATATATTTCTCACTTATTATGAACTGTAATAACATTTCTATGGATCAATAAAAGCCTTCAGGCACAATCTCATTCTTTTTAAATTCTGAAACAATAGAGACGGGTGAAACCAATTTCTTGCTTATCTGTAACTACCTGGAACATAAAACACCAGGTCTTTTGAAGATTCATAAGGATGTAGAATCTAATTCAGCTACTCATTGCTATGTTTTAATTGCAAAGTTGAATAGCAGCAAACGGCTTTTCTCTGGAATGTGCAGATGTAACACTGAAGACATAGAGGGAACAGATCTGAGGAGGAAGAAAGTGCTATTTTCAAACAGTTTCCATAAAAAAGTGCTGCAGTTTAATATATGTACCTGGCATGTGAGCAGCTCTTTGATATCAGGATTGCGTTCAGACACAGCAAGTTTCAAAGTCTGGTTCGGTCTCACAGTATATGAGGACTCCTTTTTCACAGTGCATTGGGTAACCTGTGTTCATCTGCAAGGTCTCAGGTTTATTGAATAACACAGGCTCTTTTAAGTTGAATTGTTATTCTTACCTCTTAATATTCTTAGCATTTCTTCAGACATATAACAGTATCACAGCTATCCTTTGACCAAAATCTGTTTTTTGATGTCAGTGTAGTTCAATAACTAGACCCTAGCCCTTTGTGGAGTTGCAACAGAAGTGACCTATATTCTTCCATCTAGCAAAATTTTAATGAAACTGAAGATGTGAAAGAGACAAAATCTCCTACATAATGTGAAGGAAAGAACTTTAAGGCATAGGGATCTCAGGATAGAGGAGAGAGGGGGGAAAAGAATAAATAATAATAAAAAACCAATTTATACACAGAAAAAAGGAGCTGGAGGTAATAGAGGAAAAGTCAGAAAACAAATGTAGGTTCCAGCTGTTTTGAAGAAGAAAAATAAAAAGAGAAACTAAGAGACAGAAAATTACTGAATTGCCTTAAATAACACTGGGCTACACTGTTCTGAAGAGAAGCAGCAAAATCCTGAGCTAACCCTGAAAAGGAGAAGTAGGTGGGAAAGAGAAACGGGAGACTGAAAAGGCAGAAGAGTAGTCTGTCTCTCTAAGTTTCCTACTCAGAGGGAATAGTCCATATGGTGCACATCCATCTATCCTTCTGCAGTTCCACAGCCTCTTGGGGAGTCGCTTTTAGTGGGATCAGCCTCTGGAGTGAATTGATGAGAATTATAGAATATTTGTATGTGGTTATATAATATCATAAAATCATTTTGAGGTGGCCAAGGAAAGTCTCACCAGGGATAAGCAGAAACTGAGGGAAGCAGATAGGAATATTTCAGCAAAGATACAGTGCAGATAATACAAAAAGATTAGAAAAAGGAATTAAAAGGAAAGGTGAGGGGAGCAGTGGGTAAAGCCAACTCCATTCAATCTGATTTTTAAAAGACATGAAAAGATGTAGGATGTTTTGGTGTAGGGTTTTTTTAATGGACTCGTGTTGTAAGAAGGAACTGAGGGAATACTCCATCCTTTCGAAGAAACCATATCAGCATTTCTTTGGCTAGGAAATTGCATTCCAGCCTGGAGAAGTGTGACCTGACTTTAGTTACCATTGCTTCTTCATTTCTCAATGGTATTGCGTTAACAGGTGTTCAGTAGTTAAGAGATTCAAAATAGCAACAAAATCAGTAGTAGGACACCCAGTAGCAAATTGTATCCATACACGGAATTGGCTGGGATGCTCAAAAGAGCAGGTACAGCTTCCAGAGGAAGGTGTGGCAAAAGATAACTTTGTACATGGAGGGAGATGCTTGTTGATGACTGTATTGGGTTTATGCGGCAAGGTTTTGGTAGCGGGTGTTCTGCAGGGTTGGCTTCTGTGAGAAGACACCAGAAGTTGGACAGTACCATCTCCAAGATAGACCTGGTGCTGGCCAAAGCTGAGCCACTCAACAACGTTCGTAGCATCTCTGTGATAACATATTTAAGAAAGGGTAAAAAATGCTAAACAAGAGCAGCTGAAAAAGAGGAGTGATAATGTGAGAGAAACTACTATGCAGACACCAAGGTGAGAGAAGAAGGAGGTGCTGTAGGTGCTGGAGCAGATATTCCTCTTCAGCCTGTGGTGAAGACCATGGTGACACAGGTTTTCCCCTGCAGCCCATGGAGGTCCATGGTGGAACCAGATAGCCATGCTGTGGCTGGTGGAGGACCCCGCGCTGGAGCAGGTGGATGTGCCCTAAAGGAAACTGCAGCACATGAGAGCCCACGCTGGAGCAGGTTTTCTGGTGGGACCTGTGACCCTCTGGGGGACCCATGTTGGATCGGTCCATTCCTGAAGGGCTGCACCACATGGAAACAACTGACGCTGGAGCACTTCATGAAGAACCTTAGCCTGTGGGAAGGACCCACACTGGAGAAGTTCATGGAGGACAGTATCTTGTGGGAGTGACCCCACACTGAAGCAGGGGAAGAACGTGAGGAAGAAGGAGTGGTGGAGGCGAAATGTTATGAACTGACCCCTGTGCTGCTCAGGGAGGGAGGGGATAGAAGAGTTGGGAGTGCCATTGAGCCTGGAAAGAAAGTGGTGTGAGGAAAGTGTTTTTAGATTTGTTCTTAGTTGTCATTATCCTGCTCTGATTAACTGACAGTAAGTTAAATTAATTTCCCCCAAGCTGAGCCTGTTCTGCCCATGACAGCAAATGGCAAGTTATCTTCCTGTCCTTATCTTGACCTAGGCACTTTTTGTCATATTTTCTCCCACTGTCTCGTTGATGGAGTGATAGAGTGGTTCGGTGGGCACCTGGCAGCCAGCCAAAGTCAACCCACCGCAGTGACATAGGCAGAACATCCACAGGGTTGGTCTAAGGCTGTAGAAGAAATCCCTGGCATGTGTCCCTGTGATCTTGTTTCCTCCCTGGTAATACGCAGCAGGTGTATTAAAACAGAGGTAAACCCAAAACAGCAGATAAGAAAGCCCACTATTCTCTAATAAGACAGTGTGCAGAGAAGATGGAAAAGAAAAAGCTCTTCCAAAATAGATACTTCTTACATGATTTAATTCTCTACCTAAGAATGGCAAAGGCGGTACTCTGGCAAAAGCTAAAGGAGAATGAAGAGAATAGTCAGGCCAAGGTTATGACTTTGCTGTTATCTCTTTTATCTCACCCTGGGGGAGATAAACCAGCAATGGTTTGTGAGTGTATTTAAGACGTCAGGACACGGATAATGGAAGGCCATGTCTTTATGGGAGGAGCATGTGAGTCAGAGCTCCTTATGCTCCTTGTTTACAGGGCTAGTCACACACCAGATGTGGCTAGCCCGCACAATTACAATCGAGATATTTTTCAGATACAGAGACATGGTATCTTGAAGCTATAAAGCAAATGTCTACCTGTGAAAAATATGTTAAAGTGTCCTTTCAGCAGGTATCTGATTTTACTAACTTTGGCCTTCACCATACACATATACTGTAGCTTGTCTGCATTGCAAGGGTAGGAGACCACCACTAATAAGGAAATGCATGTCATTTCCTGCATTATGGCTTAGATATGACATGGATGGTAGATTTCTTCCCCTAGTTTCTTCTGAACAAAGCTAAATAATTTTCTAACTTTTAGCCTATTATGAATCTTACAACTGCTCTGGACTGTCAATTAGTAATCTGTTTTGGTTGAGTGGAACTGGCAATCTATTTGTGCTATCTCAGTACTAAGAGCTACTTTAAAGCTTATATTCCCTCATAGCTTACTGTGGGCTAGTATTTGATTAAAAAATATAAATTTTGTTTCTTTTTTAAATCAGAGATTTAAATGGATCTTGTTTTCTTCCTTAACTTCCCCTTATTTTTTGTTCTTACGCAGAAAGGATGTATCATGTTTTATCAATAAAAGTGTTTTACAGTAAGCAGGATTGACTTCATGCTAAGTAGGTTTTATTCCCTTAAATTAGCTTTTGGAAACTAAAACAAACACATCAGTGATTTTATGTCATTCTCTGAAAGACAGGAAAGAAATGCACAATTAACACTGCAAGAAGCTTTAAAAGTTCTCTCCTAACAAGAAAAACAAGTAATAAAACCAATAACTCAATTTAGAATGATAGAATCATAGAATGGTTTTGGTTGCAAGCAATCTTAAAGATCATCTAGTTCCAACCCCCCTGCCATGGGGACCCCCCCCTAGCCCCATCCAACCTGGCCTTGAACGCTTCTAGGAATGGGGCATCCACAGTTTCTCTGGGCAACCTGTTCCAGTGCCTCATCACCCTCAAAGGGAAAAATTTCTTACATTTGTCTCACCTAAATCTACCTTCTTTCAGTTTAAAGCCATTACCCCTTGTTCTGTCCCTATGTGTCCTTGTCAAAAGTCCCTCTCCAGCTTTCTTGTAGGGGAAAAAGCTCCCTTTTATGTATTGTAGCCTTCTCTTCTCCAAGTTGATCAGCCCAAGCCCTCTCAGCCTGTCTTCATAGGAGAGGTGCTCCAGTCCTCTGATCATCTTCATGGCCCTCCTCTGGACTCACTCCAACACATCCATGTCCTTCTTGCATTGGGGTCCCCAGAGCTGAACGCAGCACTGCAGGTGGGGTCTCACAAGAGGGGAGTAGAGGAACAGAATCCCCTCCCTCGACCTGCTGGCCACGCTGCTTTTGATGCAGCCCAGGGTACGGTTGGCCTTCTGGGCTGCCAGCGCACATTGCTGGGTCATGTCCAGCTTTTCATCAACCTACTCCCTCCAGCCCTTCTCCTCGGGGCTGCTCTCAACCCATTCTCTGCTCAGCCTGTATTTGTGCTTGGGATTGCCCTGACCCATGTGCAGGACCTTGCACTTGGCCTTGTTGAACTTCGGGAGGTTCGCACAGGCCCACCTCTCAAGTGTGTCAAGGTCCCTATGGAAGGCATCCCTTCCCTCAGACGTGTCAACCTCACCACTCAGCTTGGTGTTGTCAGCAAATTTGCTGAGTTTGTACTCAGTCCCACTGCCCATGTCCCCAACAAAGATGTTAAACCTGTCCCAGTACTGACCCCTGAGGAACGCCACTAGTCACAGGTCTCCACTTGGACATCAAGCTATTGACTACAACTCTGTGAGTGCAACCATCCAGCCAATTCCTTATCCACTGAGCAGTCCCTCCGTCAAATCCATGTCTCTCCAATTTAGAGCCAGCATGTCATGCCGGAAAGTGTCAAATGGTTTGCACAAGTCCAGGTAGATGTCACGTTTAGTCCTCACTTCTACATGAATTTCCTATAAACTAAAGCATTTTCAGCTTGCATGTTTGCTGATATTATTTTTAATAATTAAAATAATGCTGAAATTTTTGCCATGACCAGCTCCAGAATGTGATCTTGTGATACAGCTGTACCTATCATTCTTCTTACATTAATGAGATGAGAGATAGCCCTTTTGTTTTTTTTTGTGTTTTTTTGTTTGTTTGTTTGTTTGTTTGTTTTTCACAGTCACAGATGGATCTTAGTTGCTTTAGGCCTCCTCTCCTTCTAAATTAGGTATATTGCAGTTAAATATGAATAAGACACAGAAGCCTTGATCAGATTTTCTGCATTGTCCCGTTAATGAACTTCCACTAAGAAAGATTTTCACAGTGTTTTTAGTGAAAACTTGAGATACAAAATAATCATTGCAAGTCAAAACTGCAACGTAAAATAATAAAAATAACACCATCAGAAACCCTCTTTAGCAGAAGTATTTCTTTTAGTGTCCATATTATCATGCATAAACGTGACATTTAAAATGAATACTGGAATTCAAGATAACTCCTTAAACAGATGTTCCCTGTTCAGAACATCAGAAAAATTAAAGGTTCCCCCCTTTTTCCTGATTATGAGCTTTGTTTAACAATTACAAATATTTCACTGAAATATAGTGATATGTGCCATATGCACTGGGGGGAACAGTGTGCTGAAAATGCAGACATTACCTTCTGAAAAGAGGAAGAAATACCAATACTTGTAAGTAAAAACTACAGTGATAATGCTGTCAGAGTCAGAAAACATGTTCTTACAATGAAAGTTTTCTGGGCCCAAGGCTCTGTGCAGAAAGGAGGAGACCAGTAGACTTTCAGAAAATGATCAGGAAGGTTTGAGCATCAATGTTCTGTACAAGAAGTAAATTGAGAAAAAGGTGGAGGGACGTTAACAAAGCCATGGCCATAGTTCTGTGATTGCTGGCTGTACTGTGGGTATTCTCATAGCATCTGAGTGGCGACAGGTATCTCCTAGAGAAGAGATCTTCCAGGAGGAAAGAGGTTTCCACAAAAGGGAACCTGGATATATCAAATTAATGGAAGATAAGATTTGCCAAAGGAAATTATGCAGAATTCATCCTTGAGGCTTAACAGCCTTACTGCTTTACTGCTTTTCTTATATGACTAAAACCATACTTGCCAAGAAGGTGTAACACAATGTTAATTCCTTATGTGTTGACTTAATGACCTTTCTAACCAAAGGTAGAAAAGAGTTCTGCTCATTCTAAAACACTTAGGGTTTTTACGTAGGTTTTAGTGTATATTTCTCCATATTTTAGAAGTAAAACACAGCTCTTTTTTTCTTTTTTATCTTTTTTTTTTTTTTTTTTTTTTTTTTTTTTTTTTTTTTTTTTTAAAAAAAAAATCTGAGCTTTCAGCTGACCTAAAGCAATAGCTGAAAAAATTAATAACAAAATAGTTTCATCTACAAATACTGCAATAAACCCCCTTATAAGTAGCCTGAATATTCCTATTTTGTTACCTTAATATAAGGAAAAAATTAAAATAAAAGCACTGGTTTAAGTCTGTATATAAAAGGCATTTTAGGGGTTCCTTTGAGGAAGGAAAATGCAAACATTTTTTGTAAAAAAAATTAAATTACAAATTTTACTCTTAAGAATTAGATTAATTATGAATAAATAAAAAACACAAAAGTTTTAGTTTAAAAATATTTAAACAAAATATTTGGGATATTTTTTTTTTTACTTTTCTGCCCTATATATTGGAAAGGTAGGTTTTCTGTTTCCTTCTTTCTTAATTTTTAAAAATCAGGTTAGATTGCCAAGGGTTTTTTTAAATTCTTGAAACATTGAGTATAAATTTACTATTTGTTATCTGAGGAAAAAGATGTAATTCACTTTAGTAGAATTATGACTGGAATGATACTTCAGAGCACTAACTCAGATGTAAATGTGAGAAGTGACTGATTAGGACCTGTATGATCTATCACTGCAATTCACCATGAAAAGTAATCCAGACATGAAGTGCATGCCATGAAGCAGGCACGTTATCACAACCATAAATGCACAATGTACTGGAACTGTATTTCCTAATGGCTTGCATTTTTGTTTAACATTTTCATTTTTAGGAGCTAGTCCTTTATTTCGCAACCATCTCTACTGCATATAAATATTTGTGTGAATACCTGATCAAGAAAAGAATCTTTCAATTGGAAACATGTCTTTCAGCCTGAATTAGACAATTGTCATGTTTTATTTTTAATAAAAATATTTGTGAATAACCTTGAAATAAACTTTGAATCACTGAAATATTCATTAAAAATTTCATTCAATGCCAGAGCAAAACAATTTTTTGTAATTACTGAAACAAATCAGTGAGGTCAACACAAGCTTGATAAACATTAGCCAGACCAAAACTGTTCTTTGCTGGTGAAAAGAGCTGAGCTTGAAACGTTATTTCTAAGCATGTGCCATTGCTTTACCATGGTGTGCAGCCAGCCTAGGGTGCTGGCTTACTCTCAAACGCAGGGTCTATTGGCAGTGAGAAAATTCATCTGGGCTCTCGTGGAACTGGCTCTGCTATACAGAAGCCAGTGCAAGACCTGCCTTTAAAGGAAAGTCTGGTGGTTTGGTGGAGCAGTACTAAACAAGCTGGCTGATGCACAGGTGATCTGCTAGGTCTGGGGAGTCTCCTGATTGAGATGAGATATGCCAGTTTGTGAATTGTAGGCTTAGAGGATGGTGGAGAGAATACTCCTCTGCGTTGCTGTGTTTCAGGTTAGTCTACTAGGGATTGCTATGGCTGGATGAGTTTGGTTACAGAGAAGTGACCTGGAGTATCGTTCCCACACTCAGCCCCATGGTTAGATGCTCGAGGTTATAGGTGGAATGGCTACAGCCATCCAGCCTTGGCCCTAAGGGCAGGAGAGATGTCAGCAGCCCGTGAGACAAGGGACAAATAGTAGTAAACGCCAGGTGTCCATATACGTATATCAAAGGAGTCTAAAATAACACCTTAGTAGTGATTAGAAACAGATCCTCTTCCCAAGCACAGTGCAAGCCTTCATAAGGCATTAATAACCTAAACAAAGCCTTTAACCCAGTCTAAGAAAAGAACTGCCAGAAAGGATCATAAAATTTATCAAACAGCTCAGGAAAATTCCAGCTGGTTGTTTCACACTAGCTACACCTTGTACTGTCTTGTCAGGCAGATTATGTGAATACTTGAAGGCATTTGTATGAAGAAAACTATGAATACTAATCAAATATGCAGAGAAGAATAAAGTTGCACACATAAACCCCTTCAAATTTATAAATTCTTTTCTTTAAAATAAGTGCTTTCAACATTATCTGCCATAAGTTTTTTTTTTTTTTTTTTTTCTGGAAAAAGGTGTGAGAAATTTGAAGTATTGCCATTTCCAGACTCTAAAGTGCATATTGTAAAATTAATTACTACCCAAATAACATCGGTTACTGCTTTTTATTTCTCTCCAATGTTCTTTTCAAAATCTTGTTGAAAATCGGATGTATAACAGTAAGCTAACACTATATTTTTGAACATACTATATCAAGAATGGAATTTCAGGTGCATCTTTACTAGAACATTATCTTTCTCATAGTAAACATACTAATCTAGATTTTCACAAACTGCAGTATATCCAGAGCAGGCAATACACCTCTGTTTCTGTGGAAGCTGGAATAAGCTAGAAAATTCTTATTTCATTGAACCAAGTGTTCAGTTAGTTTAAACTGTCTGTCTATGTTTTCCATTTTTCTCTCTTGCTTTACATTCCTACACCACCACCCCTCCACCCCCCTGTCTCACAGGGCACTGCTTTCTTTATAATATATATTCCCTGATAACATTCATGTGTCCTTATGTCAGAATCCATCCACGTAGATTGCTGTTCTCCCTCACAGACTACTGTACAGCAGCATGGAAGATTTGTTCCCTATTTGTTAGAGCTGTTTTAGCCGTCAGTGCTAAAGCACAATGGCTTCTAGTTGTCTGTAAATAGCTTTGTCCTTAGGGCTTGGAGGGTGGTTTATTTTTCCTGAAGCACAGCACAAATGTGATGCAGTTGAATAGACATTGTAATGTACCCGAAATGCTACAGGGCCTCTGCTGTGCCAAAATGAGGACCATGAAATTTTCCTATTTCTTTTCTGCATAAATTCAGCTGATTTTTAATCTTCAGAAGAAAAACTGACTAGAGCAGAGGGAAATATATTGATATTTTCAACAGTCTAAAGAATAATAGCTTTGAGGAATAACATCACTCGTCTGTAGCTTTTTATGAAACTGGCTTTCTTCCATAATCAGGCTGAAAGACTTTTTGATAGCTACTGTGTAACTATGTAAGCGAAACTTTTAAATGTAACACAGAAACTGAAAACAGTCCTTCTTAAATGTAGTTTGCTAAGTTGCTAAATACTTTACATGCAGATAAGTCATTTTCAATGGCAAGTAGTGCTTCCACTTTTTCAAATTATTAATTATACTTCGTGTATTCATCAGTTAATATCATCATGGTTACTCTGTTCCCTTGTGACTTGCTTCATAAGGTAATTTGGTGTTACGATTTTAGTGGCATGTAAATATGTGTTTAACCAGAAGCTCTTGGGCCTCTGTGGGCACACTGCACAAAAATGTTCTGAGTAAATAATCAAGGATGTAATGTGGATTCAAGCTTTAAGCTGAACAATATTCTGTGGCTTCTTGTGGTGTAGGTACCTTGTTTTATGTTATGCTCTCATTCATCATATATGAACAACTTTGTAGCTGTTATTTCCTTTCAGCTTAAGCAAATCATACCTGTGGTAGCCAAGGACAAAATTAGCTCAGTAGAAAGCAAAAGTTATTTTTAAACATAAAATTATTGATTTTGCTAAAGAAAAAAAAATCTTTATATACAACCAGTGTATTTTTGCCATAATTTCAGAACCAAATGCCTCTGAAATGTATTTCCCTCTGCAAGTATTCCGAACTAAGCACTTGTTGCTGTGCTCTGAAATAGTCCAGGTATAGCCTGAAATAATCCAGAAATGTTTTTGTGTGGGAGAATTTCTATTTTTCTGTGTTGGTTTGTTCTCTCAGATATTTTTTATTGTCATTCAGATGTTATTTTTATGTACTTTTTTTACTATTTATGGCATTTTTTAATCACTCCTGAAGACAAAAGAAATAAAATCCCAAAAGCTGTTATAAATGTGATCTTGTTCATGCAAATTGAGGTGTTAAATACTACAAGAGATTACTTTTTAGTAACTCGTTACAAGAATATATATATATATATTTAATTACTCTTCATCAGAGGATCTCAAACCACTTTACAAATAGCAATTACTTAAACCTTTTGGTTCCTGAAAGCACACCACAGTCGTGAAACAGCATTAGAGAATATCTCAATATTGTGTGTAATAAGACAAAACTTTATAGATATAACTGAAAAACAAAACATGTAAAATTGGAATGTTTGAAGAGCAATGGAGAATTTAAAGGGTATTTTCTTCCTTTAAAGATCATTGGGTCTTAGTTCCTTTATTTACGACTCTCTATACCTCAGATACAGTAGAAACAGAAAACCATGTGTACTATCTATTTACAGACCTGTAAATGAAAGCATCAACACATTAAATCATACTCATATTAAAAGAGTAATATAACAACATCTAGGAATGTACACCTCTACTTTTGTGTTTGTGAATATAAGAAATTACATTTCCATATTTATTTTTCCATGGCTGTTTGCTCATGTGCTCATTGAGGCTGAAATGTGGATATTCCCATGTAGAAATAGTGGTGGGAAGCCATAGAAAAGCCTTTGCTACAAACTTGTCCTGCAAGTGCTGTGTTTAGCCTTTGTCTTCGTACCTCCACAACCCTTCTCAACAGAGACCTCCTCCCAACTCTTTTCTCAGCCTTTAAAGTAACCCCTGTAGAAGCCTTTCCTCTGAGTGGTGAGAATAGCCCATCCTGTGGTTCTTACACCAGGTCTCCTCCACCTAAAATGCTGCAGGTCCTGTAGCTGGCTGATAGCAGGACACAAGATTTATTAATAAATGTAATTTAAGGATATTCCCACTATACCAGTGAGTATGCCAAGTCCTGCAGGACAGCCCTGTGATGAACACACACATCAGTTCTTAAAGGTGCCCTGACTTTTTGCTGCTTTAGGTAGAGCCATCAACTCACTGCCTCTTGCCTCCTAGCTCCGAGCACTCCTTCACATAAATCTCTGTCTGCAGGAACCTGAGTCCTCTGATGTGAAAACTGCCACAGCACCTGCCCACCTGCATGTTTTGTGTTGCCATGCTCAAGCATAATGCTCAGAGAAAAGCAGTCCTTTCTTAAAAGATCTTAAAACACTTGTTAATGTATTGTGTGTGACTTACCATCAAAACTCTCTTTAATATTTATTTTACATTATTCCTTCTTCTCTAATACCAGAAACTAGAAATAATAAAGGCATACAAACAGTGAGGCATTAGCTTGTATCCAAGGATGAATTTGAAAATACTTACTTTTGCCATAAATCTTTCAGTCCATATGGATAAGGTACAATACTGGCACTGATATCTACAGGTCCATCTGCACAGAGCCTCATTTTACTGCTTAAGGTAAAGCTTTGTAGATCCAGCCATCTGGTTTCAGTGTTGTTTATTCCCCAGAACCTCTAAGTAAGGATGGGCAATAAAGATAAAATGTAAAGAATTCCTGTATATCATATGACTGAATTTAAAAAATAGTATTGAAGGATAAAAAAAAAATAATAAAATTGAATATTTCATATGAACATTTCTGTCCCTAAAATTATTTAAAATGATGAATACATCATTTGACTATGGTAATAGCATCTGCTAAATGCTATATAGTCATAAAGATCTAATCCTGGTTCACTGTGCTGTAGAACATAGCTTCCCCATAAAAGCCAATGGAGGGACAGCACTGCAGAATCAGGCTCCTTGTATATTTTTTTTCCCTTGGATTTACCGTCCATGATAATAATGGAAGGAAAATTTGTTTTGACTCTCCCAGTGATTTCCTTTTGGATTTTAGAGCACTAATGGAGGTTTTTAAAAATATTATCCCTTCTTCTTTTTTTGAGGAACACTAGATTATAAACACATTTGGTAATATCTGCTTAGTGGCTTGAGTACTTTTGATTAGTCACGGACAATTATGTGTGTGTGTATATATATATATATATAAAAATCCCTTCTGTGAGACAATTCATGGATCAATAATGGGTTTGATGCATTACATAAATCTAGTACACTAACACTCTGAAACCATGAAGTGCTGGAAAACGCTGGAAGGTACTTCTGCTTTGTCTAGCGTGGGATGAACTGTTCAAAACCGATATAATTTTCTAGGTGAAGAAGTAGTGTAAAATGTAATTACAGAAGTTCCTCTGGTAGTAGTACTATGCCTTAACAATTCCTATTTCGAAAATATATATCTACATAGTGAGCCACCTCTGCTGAGGACAGTTTATCAGAAGTATCTGTATTTTGAAGAAAATTAAATGAAAGCCATATTCAGTCAAGGCTGAGCATTGAATTCTGTTATTGATCCTGAAGAACTTGAAAAATTTAATCAGAAGCAGCAAGACCTCAAGGCACCTTGAAGATTGTTGAGAGAATATGAGGATCTACTATCAGTTTATTTTTATTTTTGGTTTTGGTTGCCTTCTTTTTTCTGTATAAAATCAGATCAAATACTGAAGAAAAAGAAGCAGAAAGATTCTAATCTGGAGGCAAATCAGACTTGTCAGACTGAAATGTAGTAAGTAATATGTTACTGGAGAACAGGAAACATGTCCTAAACATTTATCCTCATTATTAGTTTAGAATCAGATTTTTCCAAAATTTTCATTTCCTACTGTCTGCGTGTCTGTCAGTCACCAGCAGACACCCTGTTTGGACAAAAAATTGTATTTGTTCTTTGACATATCCAACATCTTAAGGGTCTTTTCCAACCTATATAATTCTATGACTTTATATAGGGGGGCTGGGAGTATGTGATCTTTAATGTTCCTTCCAGCCCAAACCATTCTATGATTCTATGATTCCATATGTAGCTTAAGAGTGTAAACACACTTCATGTTTTTATACAAATTCCCAAACCACTGACAGTGTAAGTTAGAAACTAAAATCTATGTCCCTCTTTTTAGTTCAGTAAACAAATTCAAAATAGCTGGCTGTCAACCAGTGACTTAGGCACTGGTGATATACTAGTTAAGCATTTAAACTAGTAAAGATCAATCCAGGTGCCCTGAAAAGATGTGTTTTAACTTGTACACTTAATTATTTGAACATAAATTACATAAATACAAGACTGATGGATAGTTCTTTCATTTAAGTTGTGTATGTGTGTTTCTCTTGAGAAACCTTTGTAAACTGTCTTTTATTTTGAATTTGTAAATAAACGATTCTTTTTGCTTCCACCTTGCCCTGGTGTTTGTTAAAGGTGACTTTAATTTGTCTGTCTAATGTTGGGAGTTAACTCTATTTCTGTGGGTATGATAATCCTCAACACCAAGTTCACGGAACCCTACAAGAGCAGCTTAGCTCATTTAGCTAGCTCACCTAGCATGCAGCAACACATATTTTATGTAAAATCATAGAATCATAGAATCACAGAAAGGTCTGGGTTGGAAGGGACCCCAAGGATCAGAGAGTTCCAACCCCCCTGCCACAGGCAGGGACACCAACCTCCTGGCCTGGACCTACATGAGGTTGGCCAGGGCCCCATCCAACCTGGCCTTGAACACCTCCAGGCATGGGGCATCCACCACCTCTCTGTGCAGCCAGTTCCAGCACCTCACCACCCTCTCTGTAAAAAACTTCCCCCTAATATCTAATTTAAATCTTCCCTGCTTCAGCTTTAGTCCATTCCCCCTTGTACTGCCTTGTTTCATGAATTGGTGATAAAAGGATCTTCAAGCAACTAGCAGTAACCAGGAAAGCCTCTTGATATTTGGAAATCATTTTGAAGATCCAGGTGGTGCAAGGTAGTGTGTGTGATACACCTGAAACATTTTGCTTCACAGATTGAAGGAAAAGTGACTGTCAACCCAGTCTAAGCCTCTCTTCCATAGAAGATAGAGGGCTCCATAAAGAACTGTGTTTTAAGTAGTGGCTTCATGTCCTGACTTCTTCCACTCTTGGAAGGGTAAGATCTGGTGTTTCTTCTGTGTTCCAAGTCTTCATTTCGTGCAAAGAGCTCCATGAGACATGTTTCCTTATAAGCAAGTGCAAATTTCCCATTTTTTAAATCGAAATTAAGATGTGTGGAGTAAAATTAGGAACAATTTAATTTCAAAGACTTACAAGTACTTTCATGCCAGAGATCATTTTTGTATAAATAAATGGGTGTCCAAGCTGAACAGCTATGTGCCTGTTTTTTTGATCTTCGTAAAATTACAGCTTGTAATATTTCTGCATAAGTATTTACAAATTTAGCCTCTCTTATCCTTTGATTATAGAAATACTAGTTTTTTAAATGTTTATAAATACTGTTTGATGATCAACAAACTGGAGAGGAACTAATCATTCCTTTTCAGTTAACCTTAGTTGGCATCTCATCTGAACAGCTACCACTACAATCAGCTTCTAAAAAGTCTCATAACCTGCAAAATGTGTTAATCATATCCAGAAACTAAATAAAGTGTTTCATATTGGAAGATGAACAGGCAAATCTCATTGTAGGTATTTGTGTTGTTAATAATCTCTTAAATCAGTTCATTCCTGCAGCACAAAACAATTGAATATAGCAGAACTGAAAAAAGTATATAAGAACATTGGAATGTTGTTTAGAATACAAAGGTGAATCTTTAGTTTGACAGGTGGCTAGTAAAAAGGAATGAACCTTGCTTGTAAAGTCAACATTGTCAGTTTTAAATAGAAGTTATCACAGACTCAGAATCTCTACAACTGTTCATTAATCACTAAGCACGAAGGTGTAATTTCCATATAAAGACCTATCACATCTGTCCCCTCATCTGCTTTATATATGAGTCATTGATTTTTCAAATTTATGAAATGAAGAAAATCCATTAACATTCTGTAGTCAGATAAAAAGTAAATGCTCAAGTCCTTTAAAAATGATCTCAAGTACTTGGACTGGTATATTACCATTATTTACAGGTTATTTCAGTGAAGTTGCTGCAGGAGACTCATCAAACTTCTGTCAGCTAAAAAACAATTGTTATGTCAATGGAAAGTGATGAAATTTCCCTGAGGGACTAAGACAGTTTAGAAATGGAGTTGCAATGAATACCATGAGTGACAAATGAAAAGAAACGTCTTCTGTTTTGGCCAATTTTTATGGATAATAGCATCCCAGAATCAAAGTCACATTTAATCAATTAGCACTGATTTTGTCAGCAAGTTAATAAGAACAAAATAGTGTCTCCTAGAGATTTATCTACTAAAATGTCATTACAAAACAATTATTATACTCTAATATTCAGTGACCACCACAAGAATAGATTTTAAATCAACATCAATAAAGTTGGTGTCTTGCATTATGCATATAAATAAAAACTTATCTATTCTAAGGTTTAACATAATGACTGTATCTTGTTTAATTAAATAAATATTTAAATTTTGTTGGGATTAAATTTGCAAGCAAAATCTATTTTAAATATTTGGAAATACATTTTCTAAAATCATGGGTAAACTGAGTAGAATTTAAAGAATGTATCAGTGCAACTAGTAACAAGTTCAGTCAAATCTTGTACTAAAGCAAATCACTCCTCCTGCCAAATTATGTGAATGTTTCAAACTACCCTACTTTAAATAGACCTGGCTAGTACAATAGAACTAGTAGAACAGTATGCAACTAAAATAAGTAAATGAGAAATTTGCGATAAAAATAATAAAAAATGCATTTTTCTTCTTTTTACCTTTTCCCAAAGCATAAGATTTTTAAACTAGTTACTGCAAAAAATCTGTATCCACAGGCTATTGGTGTGTGTTAGAGTAGGAAATGGACTTAAAACCTTGATCCTCCTGTTTGGCCTAGAAATGCTTGAAATCAATCCAAGCAAATGTTTCACAGTCCTTGGGATATATAAATTAAGATAGTTTTAATGAACTTTGTTTCACAAATTGAAGATACCTGTGTAATTTTTTTTAAAGTTATTGATATTAAAAAAGTAAAACTGTATCATGCATGTAGTTTGGGTTGGGTCATATATAGTAAAATATCTTTCTAATCTAAAATGTATCTTTCTATATCTTTCCTCTATCAAAAATCTGATATCAAATACCTAACCTAATACCAAGGTAATATCTATCTAATATGTACAAGAATGTGGATATTTGAATACTAGGAATAAGAGGGCAAAGTATCTAAAAATAGTCTTAATTTGGCTATCATGCATATGGCACCATGTAGCATTCATATAATGAATTGATACTGGTTTCCAAAATTCAGATTTTTAATGATAAAAAATTGTATGCACATGGCAAATCCCATGTGTGCTTGGGAAAGAGACACCATTAGATGCTGCTTAACTTGTTTCTTTTTTGGTGGGGGGTGGGGCAGTGGGGAGGATGAAATATGTTCTATTCAAAGCTTAAAACATTTTTCTAATCTGTGTCTTGGACTTCCAACAGCACAGTGCTTATTATAAATCTGGGGTTTTATCTACTCAATACAGAGAAGATAGAATATGCTGAGTTATTGAGGAAATTGATCTACAGACTACAAGATGTGAAATTATAATAGATTCATCATATAAATTGACATCTGAGGATGAAGAGTCAAGTCTTTATGATACAAAATGAGATGTTTCATACTTTCATTATAGCATGAGTGATTTAATGTATATGAACAAAACGTTGGGTGTTCTTTTTTCCTTTTTTGGGGGGTGATTAGAGAGTGAATCTAGTGAATCTGTACTGATGAATAGTTGGCTTATGCTGAAAATGCAGATTCTCTTTCCTTAACATGATCTTCAAACTTACTTTAATATCATGTTTTCTTCCTTATGCACAAAATGTTAAGCAAGCCACTTTTGACAATAACTTTAGCAAATTCTTTGACTTAACTAATGAATCAAACAAATCTTACTATATTGATAGCTTGGGAGCATGCAGAGGAAAGGAAAATGTAGATGATGTTTGGTTGGGAACACTTATAGATCCTAATGGGGTTTCTGAAGAGCTCAGTATCTGTCATGTTAGATATACATAGATCAAGTATTTGAATGTTTTGTCAGACTAGCTAGGAAAAATATAAACATTTGTATCAAACAAAAATATTCAAAACCTGATACTAATTAACTTAGCTTATGTATCTATTTTGGGGAGAGTTGAACCCACTTTCCAGCTTACATTGTTTGAAGTAGAAGTTACCTCCAAAATAATCCATTTTGCTTGTAATCCTGTTGTAAAAAAACCAATTTTGGGTCTATATACTTGGTTATAATCCCCAAGTCAACCTTGAGATAAGTAAGTATATTTATTACAATCCTATTTTGGAAAGAGAATTTTAACTCATCAAAAATATGCAAAAAACTCCCTATTAATTTATTTGCTATGACAGGACCACTTGATATTGCTAGATTTTATACCTACAGAAAAATTTCTAATGAGCAGCTCTAGGTACCAAAGAAAAACATTATTTTCTCTCAAGTGCATTGAGTTTCATGTTTCATTGTAATAGCTAGTTAACACAGATTGGGAGTTCTTAAGGCTAAAACCCAAGATAAAAATCTTCAATACTTTAGCTAAAGTGCTAGCACTCAAGCTGAACTCTGTGCAGCGCTCTGTGGGTGAAATTTCAGTTATTTCCTATATAAGAAATCAAGTAAATAATTCTTTGCTTCCGAATAGATAGATCTTTAACAGCAACAGTTATTTTTAGTTTATTTTTTAATTATTATTTTTATTAGTTTTTAACATAATTTTAAAAATCTTTATTTGTCAAACATAAATTATGACTTTTGAGCATTAGGTGAGGTTTCCACATTCTTGAGTAACCAAACAACAGCAAAAACAATCTCTGATAACCTTTCATTAATAGCCATGGAAGCTGAGATTTGGCAAGAAAATGGTACCTCTTGGGTAAGCAAGCTTTTGAATTTTTCTTGCTTATTTATTTATTTGCAAATTTATACATCTATTAAAATAGTACTTCAGATGTCTGGTGCAGTTGATGTAGAATTCTAACAGATTTCAGAAAGAATGTTGTTCATATGCCTTATTAAAGTTTCCTTTCAGTGTAGAAATTAGATTCTGATTCAATAATATTTTTCACTAGAAAGTAGTAATGGCTCTATAGCTTTTTGGTGATGGATATACTATATTGCCTACTCTGGCACATGGTTCTCTTTCCTGTTTATACATCTTGTTCTAGTGTGTCCTGGAGTCATTCTTGGTGTCAGTTTACCCATTGACATGTTTAGGACATGAGGGAAATAATAGTGCTTAGATTTTACCAAGGATCACCAGGTTGTGTGGGGTGGTTGACACGCTGGAGGGAAGGGATGCCATTCAGAGGGACCTTGACAGGCTTGAGAGGTGGGCCTGAGTGAGAGGCGCAATAAGGCCAACTGCAAGGTCCTGCATGTAGGTTGGGGCAATCCCAACCACAGCTACAGGCTGGGCGGTGAATGGCTCAAGAGTAGCCCTGAGGAGGAGGACTTGGGGGTAGCGGTGGATGAGAAACATAACTTCATCCGGCAATGTGTGCTGGCAACCAAATCCTGGGCTGCATCAGAAGAAGAGTGGCCAGCAGGTTGAGGGAGGGGATTCTGTTCCTCTACTCCCCTCTTGTGAGACCCACCTGCAGTGCTGTGTCCAGGCCTGGGGCCCTCAACACAAAAAGGATATGGATGTGTTGGAGCGGGTCCAGAGGAGGGCCACGAAGATGACCAGAGGGCTGGAGCACCTCTCCTATAAAGACAGTCTGAGAGAGTTGGGGCTGTTCAGCCTGGAGAAGAGAAGGCTCTGAGGTGACCTTCTAGCAGCCTTCCACTACCTGAAGGGGACCTACAGGAAGGATGGAGAGGGACTTTTTACAAGGGTGGGTAGTGAAAGGACAAGGGGGAAAGGTTTTAAACTAAAGGAGGTCAGATTTAGATTAGATATTAGGAAGAAATTCTTCACAATAAGGGTGGTGAGGCACTGGAACAGGTTGCCCAGAGAAGTTGTGGCTGCCCCATCCCTGGAAGTGTTCAAGGCCAGGTTGGACGGGGCTCTGAGCAACCTGGTCTAGTGGAAAGGTGTCCCTGCCCAACCATTGGACACTAGATGGTCTTCAAGCTCCCTTCCAACCATAACCATTCTATGATTCTATGATAAAGATCTGATTACAAAGACCTGTTAACTGTGAGGTACTAGTTTGCCCCTGATACAAAGTGCCTGATAGAAATGCAAATATGTATCTGCAAATAATTAGAACTGACCTTTTTGTCTTTAGTTTTGACTACTTGAAGAGCATAATTCTTGAAAAAATGGCAGCATATCCACAAAGGAAAGCCTACTAAACACTCACAGTGCAACATATATGAAGGAAAAAGGTCACAGACACAGAATGGCTGAGACTGGAAGGAACCTCTAGAGGTCATCTGGTTCAAGTCCTCTGCTCAAGCTGGGTCACCTAGAGCTAGCTGTCCAGGACTCTGTCTAGACAGGTTTTGAATGTCTCCAAGGACCAAGACTCCACAACCTCCTTGAGCAACTTATTCAGTGCTTGATCACCCCCACAGTAAAAGTGTTTCTGGATGTTCAGGTGGATCATCCCATGTTTCAGTTTGTGCCCACTGCCTCTGGTCCTGTCATTCGGCTCCAATGAAAAAAGCCAGGCTCTGTCCTCTCTTCACACTCCCTTCAGTTATTTGTACACATTGATAAAATCTCCCCAAGACTTCTTCATGGGTCAAGAGTCCCAGGTCTCTAACCTCAGAGGGAAGATCCTCCAGTCCCTTAGTCATTTTAGCAGCTCTCCATTGGACTTTCTTCAGTAGCTCCACATCTCTTCTGCGGTGGGGAGCCCAGAACTGGACACAGCACTCTAGGTGTGGCCTCACCAGTGCTGAGTATAGGGGAAGAATCACCTTTCTCGACCCTGCTGGCGACAACCCTCCCAATGCAACCCAAAATACAATTAACCCTCTTCACAGCAAGGGCACATTGCCCTGAGATAAGTAGTCAAGACTGACTGTATATGTACTCACTTCACAGAATGTTTCTCTGGGCCTTTCTCTAGTCCTAAAATACAAGTATTCGTCTATCTGGGTTTTTAGACCAGAGAGTCTGAAATAATTGTTGGGCTATGTGGAAACCATGAAAGAGGGATATCAGCAGTGTATGGATGAGGGTAAGTTTTCATAACTTTGGGGTTTGGAAGAGGACATGTCACATTTCAGAGTGAAAAGCCTGATGGAGCAGTGCTGAGTCTGAGGTGCAAGAGTTGAGGGGGTGAAACCTGGTGCAATCTCATCCTCACCACCCTGTGTGTGCCTGGGCATTGAAGTTTAGCTGGCACTGGGTGAAAACATGCCAGCAAGACTGTGAACAAAAAACAGTGTGTGTGACGAGGGCTGCATGGATCAATGCTTAAGGCCATATCACAGTCCCATTTTATTCAGTCGTAGAAATGTACATTCAGACATTAATAATATCACTTATTTAGACATTAATAATATGAATCTAATTGTAGAAATACCTTTAGACACATCTTTGAGTTCACCTCTAACATTTTTTCACATGCTTAGCTTTAGATATCCATGATACTTAGGCATATACCTAATATCAAGGATGCATATGAACATCTTTCTGAGGAGGCACTTTCCTAAATTCGGCCTGTTATTGTAGTGGCAGTTCCCAAGATCACTTGGTGTGTTTTCAAGTGTAAGTGAATTTTTCTGTGAAACAAGGATGAGAAGATAAAAGGCTGACAGCTTTCTAAAGCATATAAATCAACAACAGTAGAGTGAGGACATAAGACTGGGTATTTTCTGTTGAAGGAGACTTTGGTTCTGGAAACATCTCATCTCAGCCAAGTATAAAAAACTTGTCTCAATCAGAGTCCTTTGTGTAAGAGCACAGGTCTGACAAATTCAGTAAAAATCTTTGCTTCAGTCTCTGAGCTCTTGTAGGATAAAATCTGCCCATCTCCTCAAGTGCAAGAGAGAAGAAGCCTTCTGGGGAGGGGGCAGCTGTGGCTGGACAGCTGGTGAGTGCTCCGGGACACTGAGAGTGCAGGTGTTGTGAGCTGTGTGCTGGTACACCTGCAGGTGCCTGGGCATCTGTCCTGTCCACTCACTCTTCACTGGAGTCCAGGAGTTTGCCTCTAGCTTACCTACCTGGAAAGCAGAAAACTTGAACGGTGCCATTCCACCTCTTCCTGTGTAAGTATTAAAAAAACCCAAATAAGCACCTGATGAAAAAGATAATTAATTTCTTTAAAATAATTATTGTGAGATTAGACCATGGTATCAGACTTGTAAATAAAAGATTTTATTGTTATACTGGCCTATTTTTTTTTTTTTTTCCCTCCTCCCTGTTAATCAAAATTAAAATTCTAAGCTCCAACCCTTAGGATGTTTCCCTGAAATATGTGACTCAGACCTAAAATTTAAAAGGTTGCAATGCCAAGCTACTGCAGAAGGATTTTTTGAATCAATCAGAACTTCTGAATTATTCTACAGTTCAGCATTGCACAGTCCTGCAAATTGCAAGTTTCTATAAGCTGCCTTAGCAGTGGATGTCAAAATTAAAACAAAAGAACAGGCATTTCATCGGTGCTTTATTCTATTCAGACAGTTTTCACATATTTTCATGGGTGGTACAACTATTCATACATTTGAATTGATCATGGTAATTCCTCTGTGTGCTGACAATTGATACAAATGAGATAAAAAGGAACATTTAGTCATCAGATGATAATTTCTCTATTTAAAATTCTCTCCTAAATTAAATAGGACAATAACTGTCAGGAATTAATACTGAAGGGGACTAAATCTGTAGCTGCCATTATGTGTTAAAAATACCCTGCCATTGACATTTTCACTATACACGTCAACTAAATTCACAATTAATATTAGCTCTGAGAAATGAACTGATGTGTGAATAGGCCACAGTATCAGGAAACATTAAAAAAAAAAAATTATAAGCTTCCTAATGTGAATACACAATTAAATAAAATTTAAAATAAAATAATGGGCAACACAACAAAAAGTAAGGTGTAGACACCATTGTAGAGCTTTCTGCTGAGCTCTAAACCTGCAAATTGTATCAGAGTAAATGCAACCTACCACACTGCAAAGTCAATATTCTCTTCTCTGACTTCCACCGAGTAGTCATGTACTCTTTTAGCAGCACACAGAAATCTGTGAGTTTGGAGATTAATTGCATTGCCCAGGGAAATACATCAATCTAAATTGTGAGAAATATGTTATGGACAAATAGTTGAATGTCATATGAGCATTTCTTGAGTTCTGGGTGTATAATATCATTTAATTATTTGTAATGATGAACTTTATTAATTTAATGATTCTGTCATGCAGAATATTGAGTTTCACGTGAGATGTTATTTATTTCCAGTGGCATGTTTTTACAGACATGTCCTCTGTAACATTTGCTTTGTGATTCATTGAGGTCTTTAATCTGGATACTGAAAGAAGTGGACTAGCAAAAAAGTGGGGGGGGGAAAGGTTAATTTAATTCAGTCTAGTTTGTTTCATGTCTCCGTAAGTGTTTTTGCCGGCTTAAGGGAGAGCAAGCAAGGGACTGCTGAGGAATGAAGAGTGAGGGTAAGGTTAGAAGTCTTTACAAGTTTATACAAGCTTGAAGTGTTCACAGAACCATAGTGTTTGCCTTAGAAATCTGAGTCCATCACTGCTATGCAGTTTCAGAACAAAAAATGCTTTTAAAACTCCAGACTTTAATTAGAAAATTGCTAGAAGGAAATACAGCATAGAACGAATCACGCTGTGACAAAGAAGTTTTGTCTACTATTGTGCGGGTTTTTTGTATCCAGCTGCATTAGCTTACGTTAGCTAACTACATCTTCCTCTTCTTAAAAGAAATCATCATGTGCAAATCATCTCAGGAAAAAAGGCAGTCATCAGTAAAAGGAAATTTCTCTCTTAATGCAAAGTATTGCTGTTTTATGATAAGAGCTATAGTGTTTAGCTCATTATGTATAATATAACCCTTAGAAATAAAATAGTGGCATTCTTTTTGAGATAGACTGTTCACATATAATTTAAAACATAAATGACTGGGTTATATTGAAAGATGAATCAAAGACAAAATACTGTTCCTACTATTTAAAGCTGTATTCATGCTGCAGAGGGAGACTGAGCATTTTTTTCTCCAGTGAAATAAAAGTGCATTTTCAAAAGCAGGAAAAAAGAAAACGGGGCTGCGATAGATCTCTTTGATCCTGAAGTCCCAATGCCTTGTTGCAGCAGGCAGCATCATCATACAATCCTACCTGAAAAGTTATCAGGTTCCTACATCAGCTCCCTGCTTTCTTGCTTGAAAGTCTTTACCAGAATCTCACTCCTTTAATAGTCAAAAACCTCTGATTTTTCACTCAAGTTAATTCAAGTGACCAATTAACTTATATGGCTAGAGAATCCACATAGACTAGGGATCAAAGTCTGCACTACCTTGGATCTGGAAATCTCATTTATCCCTGTTTTGCCACCTCCAAGATATATTCTTAATAAAGAAAGGTAATATAATGTGCCATGATAGCATTACTTGCTCATTCTGGCTTTCCAAAACCAGGCTTTGATTGGCAAGCTGAAGTAGTAGTCTCAAATGACTAAAAGTTCCCTTGCTTTCATGTAGCTTGGTGGGATATTCAGGGAGTTCAGTGGAGAAAGGCATGGGTGTATTTTCTTTTTCCCCAGCAGAAGCACACACACTTGGCTCTGACAAGGGACCTGCTTCTTTCTATATTGTACACCTCTTTTGTGTTCAAGTGGCAGGTGAGGTGCTGACACAAAGATGCCACAGACTCACTTTTGAATTCTGCTGATTTTCGAATCTGTAAGAAAGATTTACCAGGGAGCATTCCCAAAGTCAGTAGAGATGAGGCCACATTGTTTTGGTGGGAGGTGAGAGCAGAGC
The DNA here is from genome assembly GCA_000699545.1 of Podiceps cristatus. Taxonomy (NCBI): domain Eukaryota; kingdom Metazoa; phylum Chordata; class Aves; order Podicipediformes; family Podicipedidae; genus Podiceps; species Podiceps cristatus. The sequence goes on along the minus strand of JMFS01078606.1, from coordinate 5,921 downwards.
CATGATCTGTGCTACTTGCCCTCAGGGCCAGCCTATAGTCCATTTTATTACCAAATATAAATAATCAGAGTCAAAAGGACTTGGCTGTAAATTTTGCTGCTATTCCTAGACTGGTGAAACAGCTTACTTAGTTTTTGTTTTCTAGACCATGCACACTATTTCTTTTTATCTTGGCTTCACAGGAACTCACGTGAGCTCATGTCAACGGTGTGTATAAAGTTACACAGTTGCAATAACTGTCGCAGTGGGAATCGGTTGATGCAGTGGTGTGCTCATTGAAAAATAAACATCCTTTTTAGCTTTTTTTATCACAGCTGTACTTTTTCAAACAGTGCACAAAGTTCATGTATTCTGTGCTTGTGAAATGCCATGCAGAGATCACAGTTTCTTTAGAAAAGTTAGTTACTCAAAAGGGATATGATTTTTTTAAAAAAACCAAATTTACAATGACTTCAGTAGTTTGTTACATTTCCTATTAGCTTTTTCAGTTGTTGGCTATTATTCGATAAATCATCTAGAATTATTTCTGTCACTTGATTGGATAAAATATTCAAAATTCTGTAGTCTAAGGGTTTACAAAAGCATATAATAGCTTCTGTTTATCAAGGTGAAAGTTAAAATCTCTCTTTCTGTGAACACTCCTGACAAAAAGAGTACTGTTCTGATGCTTGTGAAGAGCAAACAAAGTTGTGGGTGTAATGCAAGTCCAATTTACATATAAAATTTATCCTGTATTTGCAAAATTATCTTTGAATAAAAAGTATGTTACTCATAAGACCTACTTAAATTTCAGGAGCAGCTGTATGTTCATTTTCTTATTCAATGGTCTTCATTTTGTGTTTCTATGTGACAGTAATCTTATAGAAACATACTACCTACAGCTGCTAAAGCATTTTGTCTAAGTTGAGGAGGTGGTTAGAATTCTCTTAGAACAAGTAGTAGTACATTCAAAATATTGAGCTTTGAACTAGAATAAATGCTACTTGCTGTGTAAGAAGCAGCATGATTGTGAGGTGAAAAAAAAAATCACCTTTTTCTTCTGTATTTGTGTCAGAATTTGAATTAACAGCAGTAATAACATCAGGCGTACTAGAAATTCAATTAAAATTTTGTGGCAGAAAGTGAGTAGAACAGATAGCTGAGTTTAGCCAAGTGATACTGACTCACTAACTCATACTTCAGCACTCTTCCTCACTTCTGAGATAGACATATTTAATTTCAAAGTGGCTTAAAGTGTTCAATCAGAAAAATCAGAAATTCCTAAGTAAAGCTGTTCCAGCAAAGATTTTACGTTACAGAATTCAGCAAGAAAAGAAGTTATGCTTCTTTTCCAGCCCCCCCCCCCCTTTTTTTTCTTTCTTCTCTGTTTTAGCCACATGAAAGTATAAATGTCCTCCATTTGATTGCTATGTAGAAAGCATATGAGCTGGATGTACATTGACATTGGCTTGACTTTCTGATTGCAGCCTGCAGCTAACGGAATGGGAGTTAACAAGGATGGTGGAGCCAAACTCTTCTTGATAGTGGTGGTGGTAGATGGTGCAGCAACCACAGGTTGTAGCTTGGGAGGTTCAGGATGCAGTTTAGGAAAAACAAACTTCACTAGGACAGTAGTTCAGCTTTGGAAAAGGTCTTTGAGAGAGGCAAGAAGCCTCCATCCTTGGCGTTTTCAAGACTTCACTACACAAAGCCTTGACTGAACCAATCTAGTTCTGTCAGGATCCTGCTCCAAGCAGGAGAAGAAGATGAACTTTTGCTTGATTATGGTCAAAGTAGGCCATCTTCAGAGATGGTTTCCAACTAATGTTTATATTATTTTAACAGAATAGTTGAAATTCCATAGCACAACGTGCAATACATAAAGTATTTGCTTAGTCCTGTCAAATGCACATCTTAGCCTTTTCAACTCAGTCTATCCAAAGGCAGATTTTGGAATTTCAAAAAGCACTTGAATGTTGCAGGCACATCTTTATTCTTGGCTATTGTTTGATCTAACCATGTTTAAATCAAATTTAGCAGATACGTTACCAAACATTTTAGATGTTTCACAGAGGTACACAGAAAGGATAATTTATCATACTGAGAAGACAATGGGCAGATATTAATTTCCTCCCAATTTTAGACTTCAAAGGGTTAAACTTTCATGTCTACGACAGACAGAGATGTATGTTAATCAGTCAAGAGAAAAGAGCATCTTGTGAGGATATGCTAGTTTCCCTAAGACAGTTGTCTAAGGTAGGGCACATGAATCACATGAAAATGCTGATTTCCCTTCATTATGGAGTTTCCAAGATGACTCAGACATAAAGCCTAAACTGGGGCACATGAACACAGGGCTTGGCACTGTGTGATTGAAAATCTTATTTTATACAACAAAACATTAGAGGAAATCAAGTAAGCTTGCAGCTTAATATCCTAATTCAAACTTTCATAACCTAAATATTATGTTTTGGGATATCTGATGGCAGTGCATTACTTTTAAACATATCAGAAAGGAGCTTTAAATTATTACTGTGTTTGAAGGTACAAACACTTCAAATTATTTCGCTGCTTTGATCCTGATTTTTTTTTTTTCCTATGAGGTACATAACAGGAATTCTAAAGAAAAAATAGAAAGGAAAAACTTAATGGCTTAAACTGGCATTATACTATGTAAGCTTATATTGTATAATAATAACAACAGTGAAAAAGTAATGCTGATGACAATTTTATTTTATGATAAAGCATCTTGCGTTTTTTTGGCTAAGCCCAGGTTAAACTTTCCCTTGATCAGTTATTCAACAGATTTCATGAAAGGAAGAATTCTTTACATGTTCTCATTCAACTGTAATGCAAGTAACCTTGATCTTCATAGTTGTGATTTGGCGACTTGGTCAGATGCATGTCAATGCATTTGATTTTGACCGATGTCAACACGAGCAGTTTAGTCCTAAGATTTTCATTGTTGTTATGCCCACTAGACCCCTGAGATACAAAAGGTGACATGATAATATCTAGGCTGAAGTATACATCATGGAGACATGATGAATGGAAACGATGAACATTTGATCTTCATGAAGACAACAACTTGATGGGTCAAGAAGAATTGTGAAAATGAGTCACCCAGCCACTTATGCTGTGCCCTAATAAATCCATTGACTGGAATCAATCACTCTCTTTAAATCATCAACCTGCACCTTAGTACTCAAGTGATACACATCTATAGTACAACTATAGAACAGTCAATCTTTGTTTAGCTATTTTCACCTTACAAGTGAAAACCAAGTTTCAATAATATCTACTGATTCCAGTGGGTTTAAAGTTAATTTTGCTAAAGTAGTGAGGGCATAACTGAAACCGAAATAATTTTACAGGTATTCTTGCTTGTCCAGTATTGAAATGGCTTGTTAAAATTCTACAGGGTCCAACTCTTGTTATTATTCTGTGTTTATTATACAAGTCTACTGGAAGTTTTCAGGGATCTTCAGGATTATAAATCCAAACCCAAAGTGAAGAATGTATAGGTCCTGCTGCCTAATGAAATCTGTTTTCAGACTGTGAATACAGGTTTTAGTCCCAGTAAGAAAACTTTATTGCAGATCTCAGTGTACTGTACTGGCATATCTCATATGTGCTAGATAGACATTTGGCATATATATGCAAGTGTTGCAAAGCACCAGAAGGCAGTTTGTTTAGATTTGCTGTATCTTAGCCATCTGGGGAGTGAGGTACTACTAATAGAAGAAATACAACTAGGGCTATTTAAAGAATCTTACAGCAACTAGTGTAAAAGTATAAACCTGCAAGGCAGAGCTATTACTGTTTATTGATTCCTTACAGAAAGATTTACTCCCAGTGCTTCTGAATTGAACTTCTGATTAATATAAAATGCCTTGGTCACACTTGCTGAACATTTTCTCATTTCCTTTTGAAGAGTTTGGCTCTCATAGATTTGGCATTTGGGTCCATAATCATAGATTTGGGGACAATGAATTTATTATTACATGGATTATGTTGCATTGTTGTTGTTATGGTATTATTGAATTAGTATTAATTAGCTTTACTGTTGTATGCAGAATCCTATCTTGGTGAGCAGATCATTCTAAGAGGGACAGTAGGGGATGCTCATAAGCCAAAGATAAAGCCTGGTAGAGTTACAATGCCATAAAACAAGCAAACAGCAGAACTTTTTTTACCAATTCATTCAAAAACATAATGCAGCTTTTTGATAAAAGGAGAAAAAAGTAAGACCAATGATGGTCTTCAGAAAGGGAACAGTGCACAGAACAAAACAGACCTAGTAGCTTTTTTAAGAAGCTAAATAATCCATGAGTCTATTTTAGACAACTACAGGATGGAGCAGGTGGGGCACAAGAAGGGAAGTCTTACCCAAAAAACCCGAACCTTTTTTTTTTTTTTTTTTTTTTTTCCCCAAAGAGAAGACTGTTTCTGAACATTTTCTCATAAAAGAAAAGAAGAAGCCAAGGCCCGCTGCAAGAAAGAGATTTAATATGGGTCCATAAACAAAAGCTATCTCACTCCCCACGGGGGAAAAAAAAAAAGTGACCAAGGACCACACCTTCCTAAATAAAGACAACAAGGTTAGTGTACCTTTGTTTCATCAATTTGATCATACAAGCACAGAATTCAATAGGAATTGCATTATTTTTTTCATTCTCTGTCTTGTCCAAATAAAAAGGTGCCTTACGCCTTAACTGCAGTCCTTGTTAGTATATATATCTACCCTTGTTATGAGATGTTGCTATATACACAGATGAGAAAGGTTAATGCACATATTTCAGCAAATGAGAACATTTTCATTTCCTGACTTGCAGGTAGCAGAAAGATTTCTTTAAGAACCTTACTCAGCCCCCAAGCTCATGGCTGTGGAGTTCCAATCTGTTTCTAGTGATCTTACCACATACTCTTAAACTAAAAATATCAAGGTTTTTCATTCAAAAAATCCTAGTGGCGGTTACTTGAAAGGACTATTTTTGCCTTGTCTTACTATTTAGTATTATTTTAGCAAATAACTGGTGCAAATAGGAGGGAAAAGAGATGTGCCTTTTACGGCCTGTCTGGCTGATTGACTGGTAAGTGCTGTTGAAATGTGCTGTGTTACCTTCACGGGTGAACTGAGCAAGCGCAAATTGTCAAGTCAGTTAACATTTCCTGTTTCCATAGCTCTGCCTGCCAGCCATGACAAACACTGTCACCATATTGCCCAAGCTTTACCTTCACCTTTCCAATGAAAAAGGTGTATGTGTGTTACCCTTGCTCACCTGTTATGCTCTGTGTCCCTGGTAAGCGAGAAGTGTTGATGGTGGCAGAACATCGCTTGCGTCTCTGTGATGGCCTCTAAATCTTATTTCTAATTAAACTCCTAACTAAAACTGTAAGTTGCTGCCTATCTGCACAGTGAAAGAGAAAATGAAAAATCTGCACATCTCCTGCTTGCTTCCAGCACAGGACTGTCCCATCACAACGGCAACTCACAGTGCTCTCAGAAAAAGACCCTGCTTTAGAGAAAGGCTGGACGACAGCTGTTTCTTCTTTAGAATTAGCTTAACTTACAGGATAATCAAAGCTTAATTTCTTTAATAATATCGAAAGAAGCACGGTTCTAGAAATTCTGGGAACTTTTGTGCATTCTGGTATGGTGATCAGTCTGTATTTTCCTGAATGTGAGTTAGTGCTCTGAAGGGACAGTTTTAGCATCAGTATGTTCAAAGTAATTGTACTATGTTGTCGGTATAGAGCTCTCATAAGAACTTGAAATCAGAAGTTTAATCATAAGTATTTGAAAACATGTTTGATCAGAAATGTCTGTGTCCTGAAAACACACATGAAAAAGAGTCAAATCAGAATGTAGAGAAAATTTTACTATGGTTTACACCTGCTTTAATATTTGTGTTAATCATAGAATCATAGAATTGTCAAGG
>KL274507.1:16708-50063 GCA_000699545.1 Podiceps cristatus | reverse complement strand
CCCCTAACAAAAGTAGTCCCGAGTGGGAATGAGAAAATGGGGGAGCCAGGAGAGGGGCGAGCACATGGGCACGTCCCTTTGACTCAGCTGGGATTCGTGTCGGGCATCCAGCATCCACGTCTGCTGGGGAAAAGGGACCTGAGCTACAGATGCTGGCATTTATTCTGGTCTTTGTACAAACGTACAGACCCAGAGATCTGTTCTTCCTGTTGGCTTGTGTCTTGCATTGCCTAGGTAACCTTATATCTCAGTGTATACTATTTTTTCAGAATAATGGTTTTCAAGCCAGGCTATTACAGGCCTGAGGTACAGTTATGAGTACTGATTGCATCTTGTATGCAATGAATGGGGTGAAGTTTTAATGGTTCTTAAATACCTTTTTCTGAGGGGGGAGAGGAGAAACTCTTATGTATCACAAAATAACTTCAAGCCTTATGAGACTCTGGGGTTTGCTTTTAGTCATTGCCTTCCTGTAGCAAGGGGTTCTTGGGACGCCAGAATTCATCAGTGTTGCCGTATATCTTATAAACAATCTAATACCATTTACAAGTGAAAAATACCTCTTCATCTTAGTGTTTGCTTTCTAAACATATAAGGACTATGCAAGTACATGACAGAAAAGTGAAATTTGACCAGGGTTATTATTCAAAATAATTGGTATGCAAAAAATGCCATGCTCTTTTTCCTCTCAAATTTAGGCTGCATGTGTGGTCGTATGTCTTTTATCACTCCATTTTACCTTACCAGTAGCTGTCTAATAACTTCCTGTAATTAATATTGTCAATGCTTTCTAGAAGAGAAGGGTGTTAGGGACCAGCACTTTTGTCCTGGGCCTAGCTTCTTGGTTTTTGAAACAGAAGGCCTCTTCTGACACCCAAGTTCTAGATAGTGTTGTGGAAGTAAGTTTTACATTTGTCAGTTGTTGTGGTTTGAAATGCTAAGTTATCAATTTGTCTTTTGATGGCCAGTACTAAAACGTGATCTGCAAACTGTATTCACTTCTCGTGTGAAATATTAAATGTCTCAAAGCAGGCCAGAAGGCATTAAGTTATAATGCTAGTTAATGTCAATTCTTTTGTAGGTCTGAAGTTTATACCAGCAAAATTACATTGTTGCCCTGGTTAGCAAGGTGACAAAGCACGTGCTTCTGAACATGTGAAGAAGGAAAGCATCAGCTTCTCCCTTACTTCTGAAAGAGACAATATCTCACTAAACACACGTGGACCACAAACGTTCCCTCGTTTGCCTGAGGTTTTCTTGTGCACTGAAGATCCTTCTCTCATGCCGCAGATCTATTGCAGCCATTTGCAGTAAAGGTCATCTGTAGCAGGCAAAGTGTTTGCATCTTTTGCATTGGGGCTTCAGTGGAAGCATGCATCTTGATTTTTCCTGTTTTTAAGCACAGGCCCTGGGGCAAGTCTTGACAGTAAGAACTGTGGAAAAGTGATGCATGAAGGCTTGGGCTATTACTTCCAGTTTCTCTTATGCAGTGAAACCACTTACTCCTTTCTCTCCCTTAACTTCTTCACTTTCTTCAGAGGTGCTTGTTATGTGGGAATCCAGAAGGGTGAAATTTAAATTTTAAAAGCCAAGCTCTTTGGAATGCCTGGATGAGAAGAATTGAGTTCTAGACATAAGGTCTATAATATTTGGCTGATGACAAGTAAATATTTGTAGATGAATAGGAGTCTCTGTTCAAATGTCTCAGAGCAGGAAACGCAGTAGTAAGTGAACACTAGGAATAGTCCAAGAACTTGCTACCTGTAAGAAAGTGAAGCATTATCAGAAAACAGGTGTTACGCGAGTGCTCAAGACTTTAAGTTTTATTCTAGCCTTTGACTTCAATGGTAAGTGAGTGAATGATAGTATTGTTTAGATATCAGCTTTTCTTTATATACTTCTATTTTTGTCTTATGTAGTAGTGTGTGGACTTCTAGAACAATAACTTTTTTCATTAACTTCCTTCATGTGTGACAGGCTTTGAAGTTGTTATAACAAGTTTTTCCACTGAATAAAGGAGGGGAGGGTGAGAGTTAAACCAAATCCCCCTAAATTCCAGCACGCTTTTATATGAAAACACAGGGATTTCTAATATGGAAGAGGGATGGTTACTCAAAGCTGTCTCCACTAGCTCACTCAAGTGCATGGGAATAATCTTCTAAACTTTCCTAATACAGAGTTGATCAATACCTGAAGATCACTAGTTCTTATTAAATAGAAGTGAAATTTTTTATTAGAATTTACTCATTCCCTATCTTCAAAAAGTGGCTGATGTGTCCACTGCACCTGCTAATACTGTTTTTATCGTATACTCGAAAGAAAATAATTCCTAGTCCATATTGGATCCTAATTTCTGCTTTCCCCTCCAGGGCAATGAAGGTGCTACTTTCATATAATAATAATAAGAGTAAGTTTTAATGACTGTTTTAAAAACCTGCCCACTGGACTCTTTTTAGCCTTCTCAAGTCATGTGCTGAATTACTTGAACTTCAGGTGAAAGAAAAGCAAGGATGTCCCCATGCATTTCTGGTTTTAAAAGATTTTTTTTTTCCTAATTCTGTTTCCATTTTTGAAATGATGCACTGACTTTGCATTTTATTCTTGCAGACTTTGATAAGAAGTCAGTGGTGTTTGTATTAGGGGTCTGATTTCCTCTTTCACTCCTACCCCCTGTAAATAGGATGTCAATTCAGGAGTTCATTCCTACATTTATTTGAGGTAAGGAAGTATTTTCTCTGCCTGTACTACTGACAGTCACATGTACATGTCAGCAGCTGCACAGGAAGTTTTGAAAATCAGCAGAAAATTGGAATCCACATTTACTGAGTCCCAAAACAATTTCTTATGCAGTAAATCATCATTTAAAGAGGGACATATCCCCACTTCTGTTACTCTGAAGTCTTATTGCACAAATTAAAAATATGATCCTACTGTTGAACTTTATAACTACTATTACCATTACTTTTTAAGTGCCTTATTGCATGCTAGGATAAGGTTCTAATGCAAGTTTCTCAGTGTATACCTGATGGAGTCGTGCCAATAGAAGAGATGGGAAATGCAGCCAGCTGTCAGACAGGCAGGAGAAGGCAATTGTGTCTTATTTTGTCAAAGTGGATAGTGGAATGCTTCATGCACAACTGTAGTTAATTTTCCATGCTGCTGTACAAATTATCGTTGAAAACTACTTGTTAGGTATGGGGCTTAAATAAGGTTTGTAAGCTTGCCTGTACCCAGCATTTGACTAACACTGTTTGCTTAGGGTATATGAGAAGTTAATGCCACCTGCTGGCTCAGAATTAGTGTAAATCTTGCTCTACACCTGGAGGAAGTAGACAGTAGGGAAATGCCCGATGAGCATTGCATTTGTAGATCTTCAAATGTAGGATTAAAAGTGCCTCGGTTTAGTTTGCTCTTCTGGAGAGAGAATAATCTGCAATGTTGTTTTTTCCCCCTTCCCAAAGATTAAGGGGAGGAGAGGGATTAAATTTATATTCTGTTTTGCTAATAGTCAGGACTTGGACTTTCTATTGCTTTGTCATTTGACTAGAATTTTGCTTCTATTCCTACAGATGTGATGGACACATGTGTCTTCCTATTGTGTTTTTCTCTAAGTTATTTCCCTTCTGCTTTGTATGTGATCCTAATAGTTCTTGAGGGGGAAAGGGATAGCAAAAACTTATCTTGTGACCTAAAAGCCTTAGATAATCAAAAGATGCCCAGTGTATTGCTCGTTGACAGGTGTTTGAAATTATATCTTAATTGGGGTTTGGTTCTGGAAGATAAGGAAAGATGTCCTGCAGCAAGGCATGCATGAACTATGTAATGAAAATAAACTTTTATAGACAGCTTCAAGTTCTTACAATCCTAGTAGCAGTTTCCAGTTACAGCATTCCTTCTTCTTGACTCCTGAATCCTATGCTTTTCCCAATTTATTCAACTTTCTGCTCCAAAGAATAAGGATAAATAATGAACTCTTGCACCCTTTCCCTAGTTTGTATTGTCTTATCCACAGAACATCTGTTAGATTTTGTAATCATTTACGTCTAAGACTTCTTGAGACTTGTGGTCTATGTACGCTCACATTTTGTTGGTGTAAACTCTGCAGGGTGAATCTAGTGTGGTGCAACCATAGAAGCCAAGAGAGGTGGGAGGGGGGAAAAAAAGGTACTTGCAAATTGAGAAATCCAAGATCTGCTGATGTGAGACAAAACCAGCAGAAATCTTACTTGGAAAAATGTGGCATGTTTTTCCCTGCTCTTAAGTTCTTTTTTACTAATAACTTCATTTAATAAATAGGGACAACTTTTAGTCATCCTTGACTGGGGAGGTTTAAGATCTGTAGAAGTACTAATGTTCTATGATGTATGCTCTTAACAGTAAAGAAATGGCTGTGTTTACTCAGGGTTGTGTGTTTTTCATTTTTTTTTTTTATTTGGTTTTGGTTTGTTTTTAAAACTTATACTCAGTTTGCAAGATGTTCTTGCAGTTCATCACCTGTTCTCTTTTGTTGTTTCTCAGACACCTAAAGGAGCTTGGTGAAATTCAAGTGTTTAAGGAACAAGTCATAACACCACTTTAAAATTTGGGTTTATCCCCAGAACACTGGAAGCATAGGTGTGATGTGAGTGTGTGTGTGGTTCAGAGAGTAAATTACATGTACTTTGCTTGCATGACAGATGTTATATTGAATGGTATAGTGTCAAATTTAGTCACTTAGAGGACAGGGTTGCATCAGGAGACCATCTAATACTGCTTCAAACCTAAATTTTTCTACGCTTTTGTAATGTTTCAGCTTCTCTATATGTCTTCCTATCTACATCCAAAACTTTATTGTTATTTGTGGTCATTTATCGAATGCTTTTTGAAAGGTTTACTTATTTCCAGGTTTCCACTCGCAAAGTGAAATTGGCTAACAAAACTGGACTTGCTTTTGGGATTTTGCTAGTATAGGTATAAAGCATGTTATTACTGCTGCTTATACTGAACGCACTTGCTTATCTCTGCCTGACTTTTGAGCCAGTGCAAGGAGTGCGACTTTCCCCCTTCTCAAACCAGTAATCTCTGATCTTGCTGGTAAATAGGGCATCTGTGCTTTGTGCCTCAAACTTTCCTTTCCAAAGTAGCTATAGTCTACCACTGTTCTTTGTTGAACTGGGAAGCAACGGATGGTTAAACTGTCCTTTCTTCTTACGGTATGCTTTTCTGTATTCCCACATCATGGGTTGTCATTGCCTTCAAAGAGTAGCTTGACTTGACTTGGCTTAAAATCTCAAGCCTCTTGAGAGACACAGGATGGAGGTAAATTTTCAGATGCTTTAAATTCTTTTATTTTCTTTTCACTGTTACGAGACCAATGAATCTTGTCCATTTTGACACTGCATTGGCTAAAAGTTCATCCGTTAATAAATGGCATCATCCATCTGGCTTGGGTCTAACTGGTATGGGGATGATCTTGAAGTGTATATTCAAGGTATTTTATCTCAATCATAGAATTTTGCAACTGTGTAACTCTTCTAAATAGTTCAGCAAAGCATCTATTTTAAAATGCAACTCGCACTTGAAACTAATAGTGCCAACAGATGTAAAAATAAAAAGATAATTTCAGTTTAAAGAGACCTTTAGATTTATAAACATGCCAGTACAATTGTGATAGTTAGGAAGCATTTTATTTTTTCAAGTTTACTTTTATATCCTTGATATAACTCCAAGTTACAGAGAACTGAAGGAAATTCTGCAAATTCACTTGTAAAACCTTTCCAATGAAAAGGGGTGAGGGTTGTCTTCCCACTTCTGTGGGGGAAAAGCAGTGATTAGGGGACCGGCTGTACAGTCTTCAGCCTTATCAACTTAGAGATTCTTCTGTCTCTACAGTGCAAAATTCTTCAAAGTCTTCATCAGCATCCTGACTTCATGGACTTCTGTGATTCAGTTCATGGAAGTTGAAGTCTTTCAGAGGACTTCAGCTTCATGGAGAGGTGTACCGGATGCTAATACAGCCTTTGGTATATTTGCATATTGTTTAGTTTCCAGTAGTTGGTTTCTGTGTGGGTAGGGATTGGATAGGGGTTGCCATTGGAAACCCAGGCAACAGTGGTTAGGAATGATTAAGATCAGCAGCTGCCTTGGATATTTTTGAACAGTTTTCTTGAGATACTCTTTCAAATGCAATTCTACATGTACCCTACTCTTGTCCTTCCTCTGTTTTGAAAGTGTTTCAGGCAAGTGTACCTGCTTGAAAAACACTGAGCTTAGAAGTCTTTGACTATGTAAGCTTCCTACTAGTTTGCTTAGGTGTATATTGTCACATGCTACTTAAACTATTGTATCTTTAACCAAATTTTTCTTGGTGCTGAGAGTTTGTGATGGTGAGGCAACATCTATTCTTGATGTGTTTTTCCCAGAGAGTCACTTACACTGCAGTCCTTTGCTGTGTTTTTAGAGCTCTAAGTGAAATACCTGTTTTCTAGTCTATTTAGCCTAGTGTTATTGCTTGGGAGGTGACTAAACCATTGAGTTGATAGTTTGGCTTCTGTGTACTCTCTTTTCAGTAAGGTGCCTGCCACTTAAAGCAATGTGTTCCATATTGTGCTTTATCATGCTAAATAAATCATATATTAAAAATAGGTTATTGCGTAATCTGTGTTTTGAATACAGGTCATTTTGGTGAGTTCTGAAATACTTTGTGTTCAAATAGCTATGATCTAATTATATATTACATTGAATATTATAATCTAAGATCTCAGTTTAGATACATGCATGAAATATATAGACTTAATTTTACATTATTTCAGCATATTATTATACTCCCAGCATTCAGTCTTTGAACTTTTATCCATGCAATAAAAATAGCTGCAATTGTTGCTCATCTTAGCTTTTGCAAAACACTAAGGATGATACTGAGTACAAGAGCAACCCATAAAAAGGTAATTGGAGATTACTGTAGTCTGTTTTAGTGGTGAAGATGAGTTTTGATCAGTCACAACATATTTGATTTAACAGTTATCACAACACTGGAAGTTACTGTGCTGCTTTGATGTTTATTCAGTGTGTTCGCAGACAAATGTAAAATACTTCTGAACCAGTTCAGTGGGTTCTCTCCTTTGGCTCTTCTTGGCTGAACAAGGTGCTTTCTCATTTGTTTCTTTTAATACAGAAGTAAAAGTTAGACATTGGAGGCTAAAGATGAGAGCTTAAGACTTTCCATAGCAATGTAAGAACACTTTGCCCCAGGATGTATTGTTTAGCTGTTTATATACATACAGTTATGAATTTAAATGGGATTTGTTCCTTATCTCACATTGATTTTTTTTTTTTTTAAAAAAAAGATACTTTTCTGTGCTGTGTTTTGCATACAAATTGAATAGTAATATGTATTCATTATAGCAATTCTGCTATAGGATTTATATTTGAAAGAAGCGTTTTTACTTTGCTTGAAGTATTTAAGTTTACATACCTATAATATAAATCTATATGGCTTTAAGTGACAGGCTTCTAGGTTTGATGGGCAAACTAGCTTTTACATAATTATAAAAGATGCCATGGCTACCTATTCATTAACTTGCAGTTGTCAAACTGTGGAAATAAAACCTGACTGTTTTTATCACATTTCTGTCTGCATACCCTCGTCAACTGAAAGCTCTTCTCAGTGTAAAAGATCACTGGATTGCTAGAATTGATCTCACCTACCCAATTAGTCTCTTATTCAAACATAGTTCCTGATACTCCTTTTGCTATTCATGTATTTAATGCATATGTATGTTGAAGTGATATGTATAGCAGAAATATGATTAGATCTTACTGATTGCTTTGGTTACTTCTAGCACTTCTTGGAGATGTTTCCTACAATGCGTCTCAACCATCTTCTCTTTTAGAGGTGCCTTTTCAAAGCAAAAAGAACCACCAGGACACCTTTACATGAGAGGAAGGTGGCAATAGGGAAAACTAGTTCTAATTTTGAATAGGTATGAAGCAACAGTGCGCTGCTTTCCAGAACTGCCTTAAATTAGGTTGAAATAACTACTTTTACTTTGGTTCTCCTAACACTTCAATTTTAGGTCTCCTGTCAATGTATCTTTCTATTCCTTCAAGTGATGGTCTTAGGTAAAACTATATTATGTTTTGCATGAGTGGGCTGTACAGTGAACAGCTGGAACTTATGCACAAATGGATTTTTTTCCTCTTTTTTTTTTTTTTTTTTTTTTTTAAGCATACAGTAATTGGAGGATGTCTTGCCAAGAATAGCCTTTACTGGAGGAAAATAATATTGTGGAAGGGACAGTGATGTTTGGGATCAATATATTAAAAATATTAAAAAGTAGTTTGTTAGAAAAAGGACAAGGCAAGTCCTTACAGTACTTAAACATGCAAAGTGTGACAAACAAAATACGTAACTAGTCTCGCTGATGTAGCGTTACCTGAAATGGTTTCTTTCAAGAGGTGATCTTCTACTGCCCAGTTGTTGACTGACATGTGGATCAGTAAATGTCATGATACAGCTGTTAACGTTGCTTGGATTTTTTTAACAGTTTTTTATATGTCTGTAGTAGATGACCTAAATGCTATCTTTTGCAACTTTTATGTCTAACTGACATACATGTGACACTCGTAGCTATTTCACATGTGTAGCTGGTGTTACAAAAATTATTATTGTGATTGTATGAGAAGCAATTGTCTTCAAGGTCCACCAACTAGACGTGTGAAAAAATAGGGCTTGAAATTCTAGTATATGCAATAAATACTTGTGTTCACTGGTGAACTAATTAGATGCTGTGTCAGGCCTTGTCTTGAATAGGTTTAAGATTACAGCTTTATTCTTCTTAAGAAAAATAGGACGTTATTTGTTTTGCCTTCACTCCCTTCTTACCTTGTTTTTAATCCTCATTCTCTCCTGTATCATTACTGTTTCATTCTTAGGTTTTTCTGCAATTGTTCTCTATTCTTAATTTTCATAACATTCTTCCAAGTTGCATAGCTGGATAACTTCATTCATGAAGGAGGAAACAGATCATCTAAAACCTGAACGTTTACAGCCACAACCTGCTATTGGAAGTAATCTCTGAGCTTACCAAATTAATTTTGTACTTCAGGGGGACTATGTCTTGACTAGTCACCTCTTTACATATTGACAGATTATTTTGAGGAATAGTGTCTTTATTTGCTCTTACATAACTGGCACTAGACGATATCTGTGAATGCTCTCTGATTTTACAACTCATTAATTTTTAGGTAGACAGGGGTAGGAGATTCTAGTTTATTTGTTAAAACAGTACTTTTTGTGAGACAGTCTCTGGCTTTGGAGATTCAATCTGGATTGTGTTTGTGTCTTACTGAAGCAGGTTTGCATCTTAGATAAAAAATCCACTTCAGCTGTCCTGTTCTTCAGCTGTTTGTTATTATAACCTGTGTATTATGCAGGTGCTTGAAGGAAAGGATAGTCTAAGGTGCAATATTAATCTTTGATGCCTTCATGGTATCAATTATATGTGGAGCTTTCCATTAGGCGCTTTATGTATTTGGAGTGCTAATAGTGCTGACTTTGCTTGTGAGGCAGTAGAATGAAAATCTAGGAGAAGAGAGATGAAGTACTTAAATGGGATCCTTCTGGAGAACTTCCTTGCAATACCCTTCATCCACTGTTTCCCTGGCTACTGCTAGCAATGATTGATTTCCTAACATGGAGTCAGCATAAATGTCTTCTAGAACAAAGGCTTGTGCATTGGACTATAGAAATGTCTTGTGAGGGGCTAGGAAATGTAGTTCCTGAGATGGTGAAAAGGAGTTGTAAGTGATGTTCTTCTGCATGGGTTTTGCCCATTTGATATCACACTCTTGTCTAGTTCTGCTTTTGTGGTATTTATCTGGGATTGAAATTTACACAGCAGAGATCTTGCCCTGTCTTGTTTTCAGCTTTTATAGTAAAATAACTTTTTCCTAAATCCTTTATCAGGTGGTGAAAGATGGGATCTGAATCTTACTACTCTTAGAGAAGCTGAAGTTCTTGATGCAAGTAATATTGAAAATGTTGCTAATTTAATTATCAGATGATTGTTTCTTTTAAAGCCCTACTTGGTATTTAATAATTTATTTGTAATCCTCAGTGGAAGGAAAACTGTTTGTGGAAAAGCAACTTCTTTACACTTGGTGAACTTCTGGGACTTTAGGGAACTTAAAACTTAGTTATGAGCGAGTCCTTTATGGTTTAATGCCAGACTGTAGGCTGGAGAAATGCCTGTATCTGCTGCTAAATGTTTTTAATATACTGTAGCCTTCACTAGTAGAGTAGACTGCATTTAGGTATGCTGCTCATTTCTGGAGGGACACATGGAATTCAACTGGAGGGGGTCCAAACCTCAGAAACGGACTTTTGTGGAGTGCTGGGGTACTTTGTGGTAAAGTACACTCATCATCCTATGGATGAGGACAGAACTGCTGTAGCTGTCTGCCTGGGCTCCTGCCTCTGTCTCCAGAGTTCAAAGGTATGAATGTAACAGTACCTAGGTGTAGGGTAATAAAAGTGCCCATGTTGATAATAAACTCTAAATTAGAACCACAGAATCATTTAGGTTGGAAAAGACTTTTAAGATCATCAAGTCCAACCGTTAACCTGACTCTGCCAAGTCCACCACTAAACCATGTCCCTAAGCGCCACAGCTACCTGTCTTTTAAGTACCTCCAGGGATGGTGACTCAACCACTTCCCTGGGCAGCCTGTTCCAATGCCTGATAAACCTTTCAGTGAAGTAATATTTCCTAATACCCAATCTAAACCTCCCCTGGTGTAACTTGAGGCCATTTCCTCTTGTCCTATCACCTGTTACTTGGGAGAAGAGACCCTCACCCACCTCACTACAACCCCCTTTCAGGTAGTTGTAGAGACCGATAAGGTCTCCTCTCAGCCTGCTTTTCTCCAGACTTAACAACCTGACCAATTGTCACGTGTTCACCTTCCCTTCATTTTTATGATGGCAACATTGTTTGGTTGCCCCTTGCTTAGGTAGTCTGTTTTTTCCGTTCTTCTTTTGCAATGAAGTTCAAACTGGATGGATAATTAATCTTGGATGGGTTGTTTGATTCAGTTGCAACTTTTAAGTGTAAAAAGAGGCTGAGGCTTAACAGATAAGCAAAAGGACAAATACGTGATGGCTTTTGTTTGTGACAGTGTAAAGAATCTTGTAGCACATATGGTGATGTTTTTTCAAAGCCAATTTTGAAGAAAAAAGCCAACATGTAGCCACTTGTATAAACAGCATGTTTCTTATAGGAGTGTGAATGGAAAATAGACTGGTATTCAGCATTTGTCTTCAGTTGAAAGGCAGCCATAGATTGTAAATAAACTTCAGTCAATTAAGAGGATGTTGCAGTTGAGCAGCTGCAGTGCAACATGAACTAGCATTAACCTGAAGACAAATTTTGGGTAATTCCTTCATTTTCCTGTCAGGTGGGATGGGATAAGCATAATGGTCTTTGCTTCGTTATTCAAAATGGATGATTTGGCATTTGAATTGCAACCTTGTCTATCATGTTGTTTGTTAATGCATTAAATTCAAACTATTAAAATACCAACTAATATAAACGAAACACTAGTGTGTATATGGCAGCTGGAGTGGAGCTGAGCTCAAGAGCAGTGAACAGCCTAGTGACAGCTCTGTGTACTCAGGCTGATGCTTCAACTGGTAGATTGTGGAGTGGAACAGAAGGAAGGTTAAACAAGCGTTTATAATCCTTCCTGCCCTGTTCTGGGGATTGAAAGATACATTGTTGTAAAATGAATGTATTTGTCATTTGATTTCTTTCCAGGAGAAGGCAAGCCTAATGCCTTGTAAACTAGTAACATGTTTCCCTTAACACAACCCTTTGCGGAAAGTATTGGTTACCTGTGAACAACATGCTACTTTTGTTACTATAGGAAAATTGAGCTAATACCTAAGTCGTACTGGGATTTTTTTATTCTCTTGGAGCAGATCAGGGTGGTGGGAAGTCCTGTGTGTGTCAAATGGGGCAGCAGAGATCTAGAGCTCTCTGGAGAAAAGTAGGCAAAGGTTTAAAATATCACTTGTTTGCAAAACAGGGAGTAATGGTTTGTAGTGTGTTGAAATAATGATAGTTTTGCTGGAAGAAACTCAAACTAATAGGCTAGCAAGTTTTGGGCTGTAATGCATCAGATAATGAAGTGCTCATCCTGAAGAATGATGGCACTCTGTTTAGTGCAAGTATTTATGCTTTCCGTATTTTCCTCTATTAAATCTGAAACATCTTCAGTCTTTTGTGTGATGCTAAAATGGAAGAATTTTGTACGTTCCTGAAGATGCCTTCTTCACCTAAGTTAACTCAGTATGGAAATTAATGTTGGGTAGATTTGGAGTTGATTGGATGAGTGTAATTTGTATGCTTATAAGCATTTTCTAAAACTAAAATGTAAATTCTTTTACTGTTGTGCTAGGTGATATTTTTTGTTAACATTTTCAGAGTATCTTGTTGATGCAAGAGAAACGGATAATAAGTGAAGTGTATTTCATGTTCTCTGCTGACTTGGTTTTGGTGTTCCACTTTTTCAAAGCTTACCATAAGGCTTGATATGAAGCTTTCATTTTCCTGGGACTCATGTCTTTCAAATAGTGGCTACATAAAGTTGACAGGCTTTCAAATGCTTTTCAATAAATGCGACAAAAGATCCCTCAAAACATTTTTTTTTTTCTTTTTCTCTTTAAGGTTTGGACCCCATGGAATCCCTGTGACCATATTTCCTAAAAGGGAATACAAGGATAAACCTGAAGCCATGCAGCTCCAAAGTAAACCATTCCAAGATGAGGCACAGGTGAAGTGTGAATCTAATGCTGCAGTCCCTGATGACTCTACCCTCACACAGCCATCAGAACCTAGCATAGCTAAAAGCCTATGGACTTCTAAACCACCTCCTCTCTTTCATGAGGGAGCGCCATATCCTCCTCCTTTGTTTATCAGGGACACGTATAACCAGTCAATACCTCAGCCTCCGCCCCGGAAAATTAAGCGTCCCAAGCGTAAAATGTACAGGGAGGAACCCACTTCTATCATGAATGCTATCAAACTACGACCCCGGCAGGTCTTATGTGACAAGTGCAAAAACAGTGTTGTTGCAGAAAAAAAGGAAATAAAAAAAGGTGGCAATGCAAGTGACTCTTCAAAATATGAGGATAGTAAAAAACGAAGAAATGAGAGTGTGACTACTGTGAATAAAAAACTTAAAACTGACCATAAAGTGGACGGAAAAAGCCAAAACGAAAGCCAGAAAAGGAATGCTGTGGTCAAGGTTTCAAATATTGCTCACAGCAGAAGCAGAGTAGTTAAAGTTTCTGCACAAGCAAATACTTCAAAAGCGCAGTTAAATACAAAGAAAGTTCTCCAGAGCAAAAACATGGATCATGCAAAAGCTCGGGAAGTCTTGAAAATGGCCAAAGAAAAGGCACAAAAGAAGCAGAGTGCAACCTCCTCTTCCAAAAATGCACATTCAAAGGTCCACTTCACACGGCGTCTTCAGAACACAAGCTCAGGTTCCCTCCCACCCCGATTGCGTTTAAAGCCACAAAGGTATCGCAATGAAGAAAATGACTCTTCTCTCAAGACAGGACTTGAGAAAATACGGAGTGGCAAGATGGCAACTAAGCCCCAGTCTCGCTGCTCCTCCACCCGCTCAGCAGGTGAGGCCCCTTCAGAAAATCAGAGCCCCTCAAAAGGCCCTGAAGAGGCCAGCAGTGAGGTTCAGGACACAAGTGAAGTGCATGTAACTGTTGATCAGGATGAACACCAGACATTGGGCAAGAGAGGCAGCAAAAGCAATATAACGGTTTACATGACCCTTAATCAAAAGAAATCTGACTCTTCCAGTGCATCAGTGTGTAGTAGTGATAGCACAGATGATTTGAAATCTACCAACTCAGAGTGTAGCTCCACTGAAAGCTTTGATTTTCCTCCAGGCAGCATGCATGCACCTTCCTCCTCCTCCTCCTCCTCCTCTTCAAAGGAAGAGAAAAAGCTCAGTAATTCCTTGAAAACGGAAGTCTTTTCCAAAAACGTCTCTAAATGTGTCACACCAGATGGCAGGACCGTATGTGTAGGGGACATTGTTTGGGCCAAGATTTATGGCTTCCCTTGGTGGCCAGCCCGTATTCTTACCATAACTGTGAGCCGGAAAGATAATGGCCTTTTAGTTCGACAGGAGGCTCGTATCTCGTGGTTTGGCTCCACAACAACATCTTTTCTTGCTCTTGCACAACTATCCCCCTTTTTAGAAAGTTTCCAGTTGCGTTTTAATAAGAAGAGAAAGGGTCTTTACCGCAAGGCCGTCACAGAGGCAGCTAAGGCTGCTAAGCAGCTGACTCCCGAAGTTCGGGCCCTGCTGACACAGTTTGAAACGTGAACATGGAAAGTAAGGTAGGCAAGAAATCTGGAGGCTCCACAAAATTCGTAGCCTAGTTAGAGAACTACCATGAAGGACTTGCCAAGTCAGAAGTTGCACTCGGTTGACTGCTCTTTTTATACTAAAGTTGTTCCATTTGTAGCAGTTTCTTGACAGTTAAACAAATTGAACATGCAATGAAAATTAGCCTAAAGTGAGAACTTTAGTATTTTTCAAGTGAGAATTTTTTTTTTTTTTTAAGAAAAAAAAAACCCTCCTCAAACACCCAATGCATAGGAGCCATAGCCTCAGCTGAAAGGCAGCTTATTTGCAGGGAATTTTTTAGTAGTTTCTACCCAGTATGTAACTAGTTACTGTGTGGCAAAGGGTTAACACAAGGGATGAAAGTAGTAGCTGTGACTTTTTTTTCAGGTGGCCCATCAGGGAAGTATATAAATGTAAGCCTTGTCTAAATGGTCTTTAAAGATTATTTTAAATGGTCTCTAATGTATTTAGTCTGGCCAGTGCAAATTGGTTCAAAGCGTGCTTAAACATCTTAAGGACACATGCCCCAATCCATGTGGGCCAGTTTAAATGGCATTAGAAGACGTGCTGAAATTTTTAAGGAAGAATTCATGTAACTTAAAGACCAGATTAAATGGGGTTTTATCGTAGTGACCACTTAAACACTCAGCCTTTCTATGCACATAGGGGCACAAATATAACACTTCAGGGTCTGAGAAGCTGAGAGGGATGCCTGTAGCTCTAGGACAAAGCTGAGAAGTCGCTCAGTATTTGGGATCAAGGGCTGTTAATGCTGCATAGGTGTGAATCATAACTTCTGGTCTTTCTTCCTGAAGAAATCTTTCAGGCCATTTGCCTGGAGGTTTAGATTAAGAGAGGCTTTGTTTTGAATGTGTAAATAATTGATTGATGAAATTGGTCAGATTTTCTCCTGACTGGTTGTTCCTAAATTCTTAGGATACGTCCTGGTAAATTACACTTTGTGAATTGTCAGATGTGTAATTGTTGCATTTTGGATGTATCTAACTTCATTTTTTTTTTTAATATTTCCGTTTAAGGTATCTGTTTGCAGGTCAGAAAATGAGAATATGTAATTGTGTAATGCTCTGAAATGTAAAAAAAAGAAACAAAACTGTAAATAAAATTGACTAAATCTGAATTATTTGTGTGTGTTTCTCAAAAAGCTTTGAAAAAAAATCCAGGATGTTAGAGTACTTTATGTATGCCGTATTTAGAGGACACCCTTTTAAAAAGAAAATTGTCCTTTTTTATGCATTCTTCAAGATAACTGCTTGATGTAAAGTACTATTGGTATACGTCAGTCTTAATTTTGAGATTAAGCAATTATTTGTCCCTTTTGTTTCAACACTAGCTCTGTAGAGGGCTTTCTGTGAAGTTTATCAAATTTTTCCCTTAATTAGATTTTGTTCCATATATTTGAATAAAGACTGTGGATAATGTCACTTATACAGTGGGGAAATGTTTTCAGTTTTCTCCATCTATCAAAACCTAATCAGACCCACTCTCCACTGTTACTTCACCTTTTCTTGCATGTCTTTTGCTCAGTGTTGGGGCATTTTCATGCAACCAACTTTACTTTTTTTTTTTTTTTCTTCTAGTTTTGGTCCTTATCTGACCATGTGAATTACTGTCTCTTCTCCAACCCACTCCTGTTTCAGCCTTGAAATGCCTTGTGAAGAAACTCTCAACGTTCCTACAAAAGCAGTTTTCATCCTGTTTTTTTCCATAATTGCCCATGTAGGCAATCATGACAGATGTAAAAATTCAAGCTTAAGACTGAAATTAGATTTTAAACGGACATGAAAATGGGGGTAAGGATTTAATCATCAAACCCTTAAAATCTTTTTAACTTAAGTTTCATATGTTCATGATACTTTCTGGTCTTTCCAAAGCATTCAGTTTCTTTTTAAATTATTCTGTGTCCACAGAACTATTGGAAGTCTAAGGTGTCAAATACGTGGCTGTTCAAATTTTCCTCAAGTTTACGTTAATCTCTGTTAGGTGCTAATTAAGCTTCCAAATATACCAGCTTTACCTTGGCATTTTAACAGTTACCAAAAAACCCCACTAGTCAATGCTTTTTGAATGTGATAAACACACAATAAATTGAATAATGTGAAAAAAAAAAAAAAATCCTGTTTCACT
Source organism: Podiceps cristatus (assembly GCA_000699545.1). Classification (NCBI taxonomy): domain Eukaryota; kingdom Metazoa; phylum Chordata; class Aves; order Podicipediformes; family Podicipedidae; genus Podiceps; species Podiceps cristatus. The sequence continues at coordinate 33,500 of KL274507.1, read as the reverse complement.
TCTATGTATTCTTTCCTGCAAACAGAAACAGTTACTCTTTATTTAAGCAAGCCGTTCTTTGTTATTAAAGCAGACTGCTTTTTGAAGTCAAGAACCCATACAATGTGGTTTAGATGTCTACACTAGTTTCTTGAGGTTTAGAAGCTCAAGTGAACTGGTGATAAGTTGTTCTTAGCCAACTAATGGTGAAATCAATATTTACATTGTTAGTTTTTCTTTAAAAGACCTGGAAGCTTTGTACTCTTAATTTATATAAAGTTAGAATACTACTAAAGCATACGTAGTCAAAGTTTGCTCAGGTGTTTATTGATAAGATGGGAGAGCAACAAGTATGAGAGGGGTTTCTTTAGATTGTTTTATGGTTCAAAGAACTGTTCATGAAAAGCATTTAAAGAGTCTTAGTTTTGAGTTGTAGCGGATCAGTCTTTTAAGAAGTATTTCTTAAGTTCTATAGTGAATGTGCATTATCACTTCAGACTTAACAGGTCTCAAAACAGTCTTTTTTTTTTTTTTTTCCCCCACAACACTGTGTTACATTAGGTTGAAAATATCCTGTTCGTACTCGCCCATGACTTTCCTTTCACTCTGAAGTAGCTTAACACTCTAGATACAACAGTTTACAGTAGAGAAAACGTTGGGCTTAATGCAGTCTGGTTACGGTAACCTTGGTTATGGCAATATGGATGCTGCATGTAGTTTAGCTTTGAAGACTTAGGCAAAGCTTTGTGCTGTTTTAGCTTTAAACTGAAAAAAAAACCCCACATGTTTATGCGCCTCAGCTCCCAGCAATGCCTTACACTTTGAGTGTGGACTGCTGTTCTTGCAGTTTGGTGCACACCTACCATCTCTGAATTAGCTTGACAGTTTAAATGACTTATCAAATGCCTGATGACAGGAGCATGCCTGTACAGTGCCAGGAGAGTGCATCTGTGTAATTAAGCTGTGCAACTGTTGCAAGCAGCCTGTGTCTTGAGAAGACAAACACCAGTAGGAAGAGTGACTCTTAGTTTTCTGTCAGCTTAATATAATAAATTGCAAATTATGTCTTTTTGAATTAATGATAATCCTAAGTATAGTTGTTGAATATGTATGGTCTTTCAGTTCAAGGGGGTGGGGGTTGGAAACATGGCAGGTGGTGATGAGTTTCTAGTACAAGCCTACTTTTTCTTTGAAGATCTTTAGCTTCAGTTAAAACATTTTGGGAGAGTTATTCCAAAACTTACAAGGATTTCCTTTAACAGGAGTAAAGCTAGAAGCAAGTGTGAAATGCTTGTATGTCTCTGAACTGCAGTTTTACAGGAAATGGAACAAATATTTGTTATTTTTCTAATCAGAGTTGTAATTTTATGTCAACACTTAAATGAGATAATCATCTCTGATTATATGGTATTTGCTTTTAGACAGTGCTATCTTTAGTTTGAAACCTTCATAACTAACACCTACCTCAGCAGGAGAAGTGTGTTTGGTGGGGGTAATTTAGAACAACTGCAAGGCTGAGAAGACATTTTTTTCAGCATGTTGTAATTTTTTTTTTTTTTAATGTGGTGTCAAAATGTGATGAGCTTTAAGAAATAGCTCATCAATGGAAGTGAGGAAGCAGTTACTTTTGGCATTTCTAATTAATTCTTAAGTCCTGAAAATTACTTCCATTCATGTCTTCTATGAGCTCTTGGTAAAGTTGTTGGTATACAATAGGAACATGAATTTTGGAAGATAAATCTTAGTTACTTCTTGGTAGCATTATCTGTCCTCATGCCTGTTTTGTGTAGTGGAAAAAATAAAGCTGCCTTTTTGGCTGAAGAATTCTGGAAAGAAGGAGGTTGACAATCAGTGAAAGACTATTTCAGTTCATCTCCTCTCTCTTTATAATTGTATTCTAATAAATACCTACAAGAATAAGCAAATTCAGTCAATGCAGTGGGGTCGATACACTAACTTGTAGATAAGGACTGTGAACTGGAAGTAGCGTGATCTTATGATTAAAAGGGCAGTAAGATGGCAGTGTTTTGTGTTTTAGCCATTTGGTAAAAGTGTAAGTATATTATTTAAAAACAAACTTGAAAGCGATCTTGCAGCATGGAATTTATAGTGGTTAAAGGCTGAGGTGCTTTATCTTTTCGTTCTTAATTTCAGTTTACTTTTTAAGGGTATAAATAGAAAGGTCATAGGGAACCTGAAGGAAAAGAGAGGAACTGGGTGTATTGAGCTAGATGTGATACTGGAAGGAGAACTATGGGTTGGTTCGTTGAGAATAATACGTTACTCTGCAAGTTCAGTAGAAGGGAGTAGTGCTTTCTTATTTTAGAGAGCTTGTAGAAGAATTTTTGTGAAACATGTCCCACAGTCAACTGTTTGAAGTTAGCTCTGTCTACAGTCTACATCACACACATGGAAATGTAGTGACTTTCTACTTGCTACAGGACTTTATCTGTTTAGGCTGTGCTAATGTTAAGTTTGTGGTTGTGGGTTTGCTTTATTGGGTTTATGTTTGGGGTTTGGTTTTTTTGGGTTTGCTTTATTGGGTTTATGTTTGGGGTTGGTTTTTTTGTTGGTTTTGGTGTTTTTTTTTTTTTAGAATAAGATGTAGTACTGTACCTTTTGGGGATATAGACAGGGTGTACTTGCAATAATATAATAAAATTATCTCTATAAATAAAGTACCGATAACAACAGAGATTTTGCATAACTAACTTTCTTAAAGCTTCTAGTGATATGGCTGCAGTGATCAGAGATCATCCATGTTTAACATCAGGACAGACAGAGGCCTGTAGCATTGACAGCTGTCAAGCTATCTGAAGATCCATTAGATCAAGTTTGTGAAATATGGATGCAAGTATTCAGCTTCAAATTATTCTTAATCTGTAACGGGAAGAACCTCTGATACATGTCTGTAGTAGTCATGATGGCAAGTTCCTATTCAACATTTAAAGTACCTCAACTGCTGGTCTTTGTGACAACTTCATATTTTAATTTAAATAGTTCTCTCCTATGGTGTCATCCTGTTGGTGTATTTATAGAGTGTGGCCATTTAACTAGAGAAAATAAGATCCCTTTGTAAGATGGCTTTTCTATTCCCTGCTCATCTTACCACCTTTTCTTTGCACCTGTTCTAGTTTGGACTCATCTTTCTCTGACATGGGTGGTAAAAACTCTTTACAGTAATTTAGATGGAGTTTTAAAAAACTCTTATTGAACGGCAGTGATTCTTCCCTAAGAAATATCTCTGGCTTGTTTTTTAATTGTTAGATCCTCATAGCAGCTTATGGTTTCCTATGACGTACTCGTGCATTTCAGTCTGTCTTCTGTAATACCTGGGATGCGTATACGAATCCGGACTGTAATTTAGATTAATTTATGAATATTTTTTCTTAAACTGGCACAACTGCCCTTCTGTGAACACAAGGCAAAATACCAGTTGCCAGGCTTGGTTGTGGAGACAGTGATTTGGTGATTGGCTTGCTGTCATGCTTTTTCCCTGCACAGTTTTATTGTTGCTACCAGGTTGGGCAGCTGGGGATAACTCCCTGGGGCAGCACTGGCAATCTTAGCTCCAGGTGCTGGTTGTTGAAGGGGACTCTGGTTCATGGCTTCATTTTTTGCTGCAGAAAAACCAATCAATGTAAGCAACAGCATGGAAAATTAATGTCACTGATAAGACCAGGGCTTTTATACCTTAAGACTTGACCTACCTTGCACATCCAATAGGGAGAAAAAGGGGAGTAAGAGGTGGTCTTGCATGTCTGCATAACGTTCTCAGTTAGTTTCTGTATGCGCAGGGCTGGAAACGGTGGTTTCTTGTGCTTGTGCTGATGGAGATACCAGAAAAAGGTATCTTGTATCAGCAATAGTGTGGCCAGCGTGAGTAGGGAAGTGATCGTCCCCCTGTACTTGGCACTGGTTGTGGCTGCACCTCGAGTGCTGGGTTCAGTCTTGGGCTCCTCACTGCAAGAAGAGTGCCGGAGCATGTCCAGAGAAGGGCAACGAAGCTGGGGAAGGGTCTGGAGAACAAGTCCTGTGAGGAGCAGGTGAGGGAGCTGGGGGTGTTCAGCCTGGAGAAAAGGAGGCTGAGGGGAGACATTATCACTCTACAACTACCTGAAAGGAGGTTTTAGCGACGTGGGGGTCGATCTCTTTTCCCAAGTAGCAAATGAATAGGACAAGAGGAACTGGCCTCAAATTGCACCAGGGGAGGTTTGGATTGGATATTAGGGAACATTTCCTCACAGAAGGAGTTGCTGAGCATTGGAACAGGCTGCCCAGGGAGTCACCGTCCCTGGAGGTATTTAAACTACGGGTAGCTGTGGCACTTAGGGACATGGTTTAGTGGTGGACTTGGCAGTGATAGGTTAATGGTTGGACTTGATCTTAAAGTTCTTTCCCAACCTAAATGATTCTATGGTTCTATGACGTATACAGTCTTTGTTCTTTTCTACTTACCCAGGGTCCGAGCGGATGATGTTAACAATGCAGGCTGCAGGTGTAAGCTGGGGCAGGGAACAAACCAGGATCATCTATTGCAAGTTCGAATTTGGGCTTTGCTAGTTCAGTGAGTGAACACAAATGGGTCTGTGGGATTTATTTGAGCCACATGTTTGAGAAGTTATTTTCAAGATTGGGACCATGCATATTTTGAACAAGTATGATGCATTTTCTATGCCAATGATTTAATTCCTCAGTCCAGAGAAGGAAGAAAGGGCTATTGTACCTGAGAATATTTGAGAATACCTGCAGGATGGGTGGAGAGGCAAAGGGGAAATACGCTACTGTTTAGTTGCAACTAGGACAAGAGTTAATATTTAAAATTATAAGACAAGGAGTTGAGTTGTCAGAATATTTATTCCAATTGTTATAGTGAAACCCTGGGTGTTGTTTGGACACTTGTGCAATTTCTGTAATTACAGACTTTTAAAAAGAACAGATTAGGCCAGGAATGGGTTAAATTAATCCCGTGTTTGCATATGGGATATCATAAATGATCTATCCTGACCCTGTCACAGTTCTTTCTGTTACTTTGTTATTAATAATTCTGACTTTGGAAAAACCAAATCTTTGTAGAAATGCACAAATAATGAAGGGTTTTGCCTCATGCGTCCTGTTCTCAGTCGTGCAGGAATCACATCTGGTGTAATGGAAGTACAGCCTTTCTAGCAATAGAGGCTTAGCTTCCACGTGTAGTAAAACTGCATTGCATCTTCTGCCAAGGGGCCTCTTCTATGCAAAACCATGTTTGGGTGACATCATTTATATAACATGTCAACTTTAAATTACCTTGTTTTTTGTTTTGTGGTGGGTTTTTTTGTGTTTTGTGTGTTGCTTTTTGTTTGTTTTTTAAATACACCTAGGTCAGTTTTCATGTTTGCTTACTAATCATTTTGATGTCAAATATGCAATATGAATAAGAAATATTATACATGCCAGCCATGTGCTATGAGTCTGTGATTTGGAAGGCACTAGCTTGTTACCATCACTAGAAGATTCTGTACCAGAAACGCAGTGTAATTCTGTTGATGGAATTATCCTTGCCTGTTTTTAACAGGTGCATAAAGAGGAAGAGAGTACTTGCTTTGTCAGTAAAATAAGCAGATAAAATTCCAAGCAAATATTTACTTAAATGCTAATTTTGCATCATTTTTTTTATTTAGTAATATTTAGAATTTGTATTGGCTTTATGAAACGCTAGTGTTTATACTTCTGCAGTGGTTCAAAAGCATGTGGTGCAAGTTTTGGTAATTAGTAGCTTTGGTGAAAAGGAACTAAATCCATAAAAACTGGAGTTTTCAAAGAAGTTTAGAGTTTGAACCTCAAGCTGTTCTGTATGACCTGATTAAATGCTTCAGTTGACACACACAGGTATCCATATGAGTGGCATTTCATATGTAAATGTGGACCATTTCATGTAATCTGGTTCTTTAGTCATCTAAAACTGAAGTCATCTTGATTTTAGTAAGGGGCACATCATGTCAGCTTCTCGAAGGCATCACCACTAAAATCAGCCCTAAAATCAGTTAGTATGTCATCCAGGAATGCATATGAATGTGGCAAGGACCATTTCTTTATGTTTGCTAGTACTAGGAATGACCTAGTTATTTTTTGCTCTCCTGTTGGTGACACATGCGGAACCTCAGTTGGAAGGTGATTGACAACAAAGTTGTGTTCTTTTGGCCATCTGTAGTGTTTGTTTAGTAGGCAGAGATTTTGACTCTGACGCACATTTTTTGTTTTGGTAAAAATACCAAGAAATGTGTTTGCTAGAGGTTGTAATAACGAGTGGTTGAAGTCAGAGCAATAGAAGGAGGAAATTATTATCAGGTTACTCTTCTCATTTAACTTGGATGTTATGAAAGATGCTGGGAATGTGTTTGTGAAAGCTCCCAAATCACTCCAATTCCCAACAAGTCATTCAAGAAAAACAAGAGAAGGCTTAGTACTAAAAATAGCTCCTCCTCTAACTTTGACCCCCCAAAAAAAGAAAAAACTAAACCTCTTGTCTTCGATTTCTGCTAGTGAAAATAAACAAAAAACTATTTTTTTCTCTGTACAAGTTGCTATTAAAAATCATAGCTGAAGGTTTTGAGCAGTGAATATTTTTTTGTTGTTGGAATATCACATTAGCAATACTTGATTACTTTAGGGGGGAAAAAAACCCTTCCTTGAGATTTTTCAAGTATTGAGGGATTTGGGCACCTGATCTCTTCTGATACATTTATATAAAAAAGCTCATTTTGGCCAGGTTTTAGGAATTCTGGATACTTTGTTATATATTTTAGAGAATTAGGTATGCAAACTGGTGTGTTACTGCTCTTGTTTTTTCTTGTAGTTGAGGCCCTGTTGTTGAAGATTGTCTTGGGCAGTAGAAGAATGCAACAGTTCTGCTTTTATTTTAGTAATTCATTATCTGGAAAAGAAGCCTATTTTAACTCTGCCTAATTATTTAAAATTTGAATCTGTAGCAGTAAAATCACATGCTGTTTTTTCTGTTACATAGTTTTGTGTATAGACAAAGTATTAGTGTCCTAAAGAAGTTGCATATATGTCACTGTAAGTATTTTTAAATTTGGGCTCTCTACTTTAAGAATTATGTATCTTCTCCTTCACAGTATATGATGGGAGATACTGCTATTTTTACTTTCCTTGTCCTTCTGGGCTGCCTGTTGTCTTTCTGCTTTTCCTTTGAAGAGAAAAACAAATACTTTCAAAGGCAGTCCTCTTTGAACGTTAGTGAATACATAGGATCATGAAAATTTTTGCATTAAAATAATCCGAATCCACATTACAGGAATGACTCCCAGGTAAGCGGCAGTGTAAAATGCAGTTGTGTGGGGTAGGTATTCACAAGGTCAGTAGTGAAAGGCCATAAGCTGTGTCGGTGCTTGTCCTAGCACATATGCTTACATTTATTACTGGTGGTAATTTTTACGGTGACTCCATAGTCTCCAGCAGTTGAATGAACTGCTTCAAAGCAGTTTCCAGCCTGCTGGGAGCATGCTGTATGTCGCTGGAGAGCCGTACCCTCAGAATTGGGCTTTGCTATTGCTCACCTGCAAGTCATGGATTACACAGTGAAGTGAATGAACTCCCTGAATGATTGATAAAACAGACAATTTACTGCATTCATGAGGGGTAGGGAATTTAATGACATGGGTATTGAGCTGACGCAGGCAGCTTGCAAGTGTAGAAGCACTCTGTGAGGACCCAGGGACAACCCTGCTCGTTGTACCTTTTCTTCTCTGGGTCCCCAGTCCCTGCTCCACATGGTTCACACGAGGGAAATCCACAGGGTAAGAAACATTCCTCCTCTAAAGGAGAAGAATGAGATGTGATTGCACACGTCTGGCTTTATTTTTCAGTTGCTCTGAGGAGCCTAATCTTGTATACTCCTGCCTTGAACCTTTTCTGTACAAAACACTGCTATGGATCCAAATAAAACAATGTAAAACCAATTACCTTTTAACTGGGCAGGTCAGATATCCCCTAATTGGTTTTCATACCATATAGCAATGCAGCCCAAGGTTATTCCTCACTGCTCTGGGCTACATCCACATGCAGCACTCTGAAGTCAACTTCACCTTGTATTTGACAATACAAAGGTTCCTATACGAAATACATCATATTCAGTAATTTTGCCAAACATGCAGGTAACAAATGTATGGTTAGTATGTACAGCAAGAGCAAGGTTCTGCAATAGTTAGAAACACTCTTACCTTTTTTTAATCTATCTTTTACCCTGGGTTTTTGCCTCCAAATCATAATGTCCATGGGAGCAACTTCTCCATTTACTCTTTCACCTTCTGTTGTCTAAGTTTTTTTCCATCCTATAATCACTTCAACAAATATTATAATGCCACTGGCAAGAAGGCTTTGAATTTCAGTTTAAAGACTGTGTGAGTGGCCAAATGGGAACAGTTTTTATAATACATGTAGTAAAGAATAAGCAGCAAAATACAAAGCAACCCCAATATACACAGCAACTGTGACTCATTGTTTCTTTTTTAAGCAAATTTAATTATTCCAATAAAGAAATTCTTGGTAGTTTGACCATAACAAATGCAGTGTACACGCGCAGAAGTGTGTGTGAAAACACAAAGCCAAAAGAAGGCACAATCTCATCTTTATGGTTTTTATCTGGAGGGGAAAACTGGTGCCTCATCTGAGTCATGTCCTAAAAGGGGAGGAATAGCTGGTGGTTTTCACATTTTAGAAAGCAAGACAAATCTAAGATGTGGGAGAAAGTAATGGAAAACTGGATTTTTGGCTACCAGTTGTGTTGCTGCTATGGCAAGTCATCTGCCTCGCTGTCACACCTGTTTGGATTTCCTAGTACATGAAAAAACCTGATGGATGCACAAGGCATGTAAAATGCTATCAATGTTAAATAGATAATGCCATAAGTTTGGGGTTTTTTTACTCTAAAATACAGAATGGTCACGGTCACCATTATAATCCATTGTTTCAGTTTCCACTTATTCTAGGTACTTTGTCCAGCAAAATTTCATAGTATCACTGGCTTTGAGTACCAAGTTCTTCAGTGGGCAGTACAGTGTTTGCATAGGTTTTTATATAGGTAGATATTTTGTTTTGCTATCTGCTAGTTTGGTTGCTAAATCATGTGTAATTTCCCTTTAACTCTGCTGGTGAAGTCCAGTTTAAACTCAAAAAAGTTGAGATCTGATTTTTCTGTGAGTTTTTAGCATCTTTTCATGGTATGCTGTTCGCTGGAAAGCAATAGTGCTACACCAGTAAGAATTCAGGCAGGCAAGGAGGTTAATTGTTTTTTTTTAAAACCATTGTCATTTCTTTACTCCTGTTAACTGGATTTTTTCTACCATAGGTCTCAACAAATGGCAGCATTTTACATCAGACTGACCGAGTCCTGCTGCTGCCTTACAGTGTCTGACAGACCACTGTGGATTCAGATTGGGGGCACTGAAGTTATCAGTGAAATTGGCAGGTCTGTCTGGCTTAAGCCCTGCCTTAGTGAAGGGTGCACTATGCTATCAACTAATCATATGCAAAGCAGGTTAGGACAGAGGTAACGAGCTACCTGTTATTTTATTTCCCTCTTCGATTTAAACACTTAAGATACAGCTGTTCTCCCTGACCTAACCTGATGTCAAGATTGATACATATTTTATTGAAAAGATCCACGCTGAATTTCTCTTTAGGCTTGCTTCTTGAAGTTTTCATTATATGATCAGATCAAATAACTTGACAGATAGAACGTAAAGATTAAAAAAAACCAAAAACTTGTCTCCTAAACCAGCAATCCTCAAACATTTTTGCTATGTGGATCCCATCTTAGCAGGATCTGCCTTGTGGATGGCTCGTCTGCTGCTTGTGGTTGTAGGCCCCACTTCCTGCCTTTGCTGATGTGTAGAGATAAAATCAGGAAAGAATGCGGTAACATTTTAGTCTTTTTAAAGAAGTTTAGTACCTAAAAGAAGGAAAAGAATTGAGAACATGAGCAGGAAGATCTCAGTTAGAAACTCACAGATGACATATGGCCCAGAGTTAGGGAGCCACTCTTCTACGAAATGAAGTCTGTTTTCTTTTTTCCTTTTGTTTGTTTGTTTGTTGTTTTGTTTTGTTTTATTTCCTCCAAAGCCCTGATCTGAGGGAGTAACACTTAACAAGCAAGCTTAACTTTCAGTGTATGCTTAGGTCCATAAGGAAATTTAAAGCACATGTTTAAAGCCAATCAGATACTGAACGTTATTGGGAATTCTAGCCCAAATAGCTATTTACTCCTTAGATCTGTCATGGATATATGCATGTCTCTTGTATCTTTTTTTTGTCATGGAGAGGAAGTAGGGCAGTGAGGAGAACATACGGTTGCTGTAAAGGGAGCTTGATTTACATGAAGGAGTCATGATTTTTACTTTATTAAGTTTGATCCAGTATTATTGCATTAAGTCTGGGATTAGATATTGATACACATTGGTTTCAGTTTTTATAAATGGAGATTTGCTGGGAGTCACTAGCAGTGGTGTGTAAATGTCAATGGGAGAAGCAAAGCTCCTGGTGCTCGCTAAGGGCGTTCTGGAGTCTCTCAGCAGTAAGAATCGAAGAGCAAAAGAGCTCTAGGCACTGATTTGGGCAGGAGTGCTGGGTTTGTAACGAACAGACTTTGCCAAGTATTGATTCTGAAAATCACTTCAACTGCATTGATTGCGAAGTTGGTAGATGGGGGATGAAAAGTAAAACTGCTTGCTGTCAGATTGAGGGAACACTCTGTTAGGTGAGCTGGTCGTTTCCTTAGACCAGTCGTATGCAAGTTTCCATGGTTGTCGTATGCATGCTCAGATAACTGAACCAAATTCTTGTCTCCTTTATTCCCTTGCAGATCACAGACGTTTGCTGGCTAGCAATAGTGTCACTGGGGCTTGAATTTGGAAGTGTGGCTGTTTGGACATACTGGCTCAACTGTCATCCAGCCTTTATGGGATTTTTGATATTTCTGAGTAGAGTTTGGTTCTCTGACATACTATAAAAGCTTCTCTTTGCAAGACTTCATGGATACATGATGCTAATTTAATATATTAATCTTATTTTGGAGAGTTTCTTACGGTCATATGCTTTAATACCCAATATTGGTTGTTTTGCAGCCTGGAATACTGTGGTGTTTAGTTACCTGCACCAACAGTAAGTACTATTGAATACAGTGGAACTTTGTCTAGTGTCCTTCTCTTTGTAGAGGCTCTGCAGGTTTATCTCGTGCATCTTGGAGTGGACTATGGCTAAAATAGGTCTAATTATATATCAATTCTGAGTATTGTACCCAAATGAGGACCTATTGGATATTGGAATGAATGCCTGCTTGTCTACTGTCAGCACGTAGCAGCTTAGTGCATTTTGCCTGGATCTGTTATATTTCATAATTAGTCCTCATTTCTTCTGTTTCAACGTTCCCAAAATTTCATTCCTATTTTAATTCTACCGCGTCGTATAGGATATAAAATGATTTTTTTGTGTGTGTGTTTTGTCTTGTCCTTTTGTGGCACAGTGAGTAACTGAGCAATTGAGAAACTCCATAGTTAACCCCTTTGTCTTCCCAGCCTCCTCCTCTGGTAGGACTATTTTCACTGTTTTCACAAATTCCTCTCTTCTACTTCTCAATTTTTAATATTCTTTTGGATATTATTCAGAAGAGTTGGCTGTTTAGAAAGAACTTTAGGATTTTCCTGCCCATGCTGTAAGTCTCTTTTTTTAAAATGCAGTTGTGCTATTCATGATGCTGTTGTCAGTACTGGGAAATGTATATGTACCTCTTAAATAGTCCTAGCAGTCAAAAGCTCGACAGAATGGTAAAGGGAATCAACAAGACTGGCCTGGTCTTGTTGGAACCTTTTTTGTTCCTCTGTGTGCTTTTTGAGCAAAGGTCTGGGAGCAGATGATCTCCAGAGGTTTTCTCCAATTTAGGTTATTCTAGAACAATGTTTTCCGCACGCTACACAAGAGGCAGGTCGGTGCAGACCGTGCCAATTCTGCACTGCCCAGTATGGTTACTGACTGGTGGTGCTCTCGTGCAGTAGTTATGACTTGGACTGCTTCTATCTGCTTTACCATTACTTTATTCCAGTTCTGTGGAGCAAATGGGAAAATATAAGCAATAATGGAAAAGAAACACAATTATCAGGTTTATACTTCAGTGCTCCCGTGCACACTTGGGTCTTGCATTTGGAATGGCATTCCAGTGTCAGATTTAGCTTTGAATGTGAATTACGCGTCATTGTATAGACTTTGTATATTAATCTCCCTCCTTTGTTAGCCATCTTAAAAGTCTTTAAAAATTGAAATTCTCTCTGGATGCTGAAACGGGGTGAGATACAACATAGATTGGTATGGTAGCTCCTCTTAAAACTCCAGCCAACTGAGGAGTTTGTTCACTTGTGTATGTCTTGTGATAATGTAAATTTTTTTTTTTTTTTGGGTCTTCTGCACACAATGCACAAAGCAGGTGAACTGGTAACTTTTCTGGCCACCTCAGATTTTGCTTACCTACTTTAGCAATATATACTGGAAGACATTTAACCATTTTCCCTTTCTCTCCCCTTTTCAGCTCAGAGACACTAGTCAACTGCTGTTTTTATGGAACCTCACTACACTGCCACGAAGAGCACCAGCTCATCAGGACTGAAAGAAATCTGAGACTGAATTGTCCTATTTTTCCTCTGAAATCTTCACCAAGTAGTAAACATTTTTTGAAGGGGAAAGGGGGTAAATATGTTAAAGCTCCCCCTCGCACCCTGTTAGGGCACCTGTACCTAATGTACATTTTCTTGAAAATTTAAAAAGATGTTAGGAAATATTTTATAAAACTTTTTTGCAATAAATGACGCATGAAATTATTAAAGACTATATGACACTTACATGCAAGGAACCACTTGAATTATTAGTATGAAGAATCACTGCAAATAACTGGGGTTTTTTGTAATGTGACAGTCACGTTTGTATGTTTTGATAGGTGCCAGTGATGGAGCCAGTTGCCTGGGAAGCTGACTGTAACTTTTGAACTTTTATTTTAATTCTTAACTTTAGCATTGCAATTTTCCATTCTATGAGGCTTAGTTAGTACTTAGTGCAGGTGTTAGCAGAGCTGTGATCTGTGATCAAGAGCATGTCCAAAACCAATTGTATTGTAAAATATGAACAGTCCTGCTATATGAGACCAATATTTCCCATAGAGGTGATGGAAAGGATGGTGACCACAAACTCCACGTATCTCTGTATTATGGGAAAGCTCCTTCTGTGTGAATATGGTTGCATTTTATTTATGCTATTGTAACACTTGGGGAATTGAGGATTGTGGAAAACATTAAGAAGGGCTACAACGCAGAGAGCAGCATTTTGCTTATAATACTATAAGACGATGGGAATCATGAATGGAGAACTATTAAATGGAATGGCATCTCTATTTGAATTCATGGGTTAATTTTTCCTTTTGACATAAATACTTTTCAGATAGGTAACTAGTAGAGAAAAGGTTTTATTAGTGTTTCTGGTGGGTGTTGATCTGAGTTGCATTGACTTCTTTGAATAGCTGTAAATCAAAAAAAGAAACCCAGTGGGTTTTATCCATTTTATTCCCCTCCCCTAAAGATGTTTGTTACGATTTATTTCAGTGGAGCTTGTGAATGCTGGACACGCTGCTGAAATACTGAGTTATTAAATATTAATTTATTTGTCATTAATTATTTGACATTGTGTGCACACTTTCTCAGAAGTATCATTTCTTACAAAGTTCTTAGCAGGACATTTATTATATAACCTGGAAAAAATAAATATTTGTTTTCAAGAAATGAAAATGTGCACATAATCTACTAAAAGTCATATTTTTGTTTCTGTAGAAGTGACTACAGTAAACTCTTTTCCTCTGTACTAATATCCTGATTCGATTAGAGAAAATAGTGTCTTTGTCTCAATCATTTAAAAACAGAGACACCTTTGGGAGAGGCGTCTGTGTCAGCACAAAGACAGTTTCACAGCCTTCATGTATGGAGTCTGAATTAATCACGTAGAATTTGAAGTTAGGACAACTCTATTGTTTGGCTTTGATATTGGCAACAGGTTTATACTTGTTAAACAATCAGAGAGGAGGGAAGTGAGAGGCTGGGACAGGCATCCAAATCCAGGACAGGCCTATCAGCGATACAGATGTACTGAGGCAGTTCATGCTTCGTGCTGGTTCAGTTTCTGGTTTTCAGAGGTAAATTCTTTATTTATAATCCAGAAATTGAATACTTACTGCCTACTTCTTAAAAACTAGCTATATAATGCTGTACAGTAGGTTCAAATTGTACCACTTCTCATAACAACTACAAATATATTTTTAAAATTAGTTTAATGTTTGTTCTACAGTGCATTTTTTTTTTTTCAGTTGAAGAGGATCAGTAGTCTGATCCTGTTTGTGGCCTGAGATTTGACTACAACTTAGAAAAATTAAGACATATGTTTTGAGGAAAGGGGAGGCGATTTGATGTCATATATGTGCTAGCCTTTCACCTCCGGAGACCAAACCCCGATTGTATTGAAAATAAATGAGGGTCTTGGCCTAATAAATTACATTTTAACCCCCCAACCCACAAAAAGGAGAAAAAAAAAATAATAAAAAGGAGGAAAAAAAGAAAAGGAACAAAAAAGAAGCCACCAAACAACATGGCACAAAACATTTTCTGCTCAGGAAAAAGGCCCAAGACTGTAATAGCAGGGTTGTTGCACATTGGATTGAAAACCGATTGATGTTGTAAGTAGAAGCCAGTAGTGCCTGCCTGTGTGACACCTGACTCGTAACCAGTGCTCTTATTTCCTCACCTTCGGGAGCACTTGTGCACAGCAGCTGAAATAGAAAAAAATACACTTAAGAGAGATGCAGGTCTCTGCATTGGAGAATATGGGTATATAAGCAAATAGCATAAAAATAGACAAGGTAGCTAACTGTATTTGCGTTTGTTTTCACAGAGAGTATTGCAGCCATTTTGTTGGAAACCAGATTTTCATTTTGAAATGAAATTGTCAGGGATATTCTAATAATAGAGATTTACAGTAATGTATTGCTTTTCACTTTTTTGCTTTAGTTGCTTAATATTTAAGCTTTGCTCCGTGCTACCTTCTTGTCTGTATATTGAATGGTCACTATGCCTCTTTCATTTTGTAGACTTGAATGAGGAAAATATGATTCACCCTTTAAGGTTTGCTGAGAAGTAAATGATAAAGAATGTTGTGTAACATTTATTCAAATAAAGCCTTGATTTTTTTCAGTGCTCTTTTAAAGGGAAATAATGTTGAATAATGTTTTGATGTCTTAACTTTCTTATTAGTCCTTGACCCAAAAGCCTTTGATTTATGTGGGGTTTTTTGGGTTGGTTTTTTTGTTTGTTTTTTTTTTTTTTTCTGAATTAAAGATTAAACTGAAGTTACTAGTCCACTGCTGGAAGCCTGTGGTGTGGACAAGTCTCTATCCAACCTCACCTTTCACCACAGTGGCTAAAAGATACCAAGTCATGCCCAATCAGCTGGTTGCTTCCCACAAGCAATAGGAAATAACTTTTCTTGTGTAATTAGCAAGAAAAGGTTATGTATACGTTGTAGAGACAGACACAAAGAAGCCTGGTGGCTCTGTTCCATGGCTTCGACTGAGGCACACTAAGTCCCTGTTGAAAGAGGAAGGTGGATGTCATGGGAAGAGCTGCTGCCCCTTGCAGCCGTGGTTCCGGCGCAGGTGGTGAGTGCCGAGTGAGCTGCAGGGCTGGGGGCGAGCGCCAGGCTCCCTCGGCCCTGCTGGGCAGAGAGATCTCACTGCCAGCAGGCCAGGCTGCGCTGTCGCAGCAGCAGCACGGCACGAAGCAGCTGAAACACAGGAAAAGTGCTGGGCCTTTGAATACCTGCGCGCTGCCTGCTGATCTTTTCTTTGGCTGGCTTTTGCTCCCCCTACTAACCGTTTCAGACGAGTCTGTCCGTTGCAGGTAAGTGTAACTGGGTGTTTCTCCACTTAGGGAAGAAAAGCCCTGCACGGAGTTGCGTTCTCTCGCCATGGTGCCCTATGGGAGGGGGAGGAAGTGACAACTGACTTCTGTACCAGAGCTCTCCATCGCCAGCACTGCCATGGCGGCAAATCATTCTGCAAATGGCAGAATCTGTAGAGTTGTACTCTCCCATTAAATAGAAGGTAGCATTTATATAGATTTTTTTTCCACTTATATTTTTATTACTGTAAAGGAAAGATATCCTAATGTTAGTTCAGCTCTTAGGTTAAACAACAAATAAGATGCTCAGGTAAACGAATGTCTTATTTCAAGGAAGCTTTTTTTTTTTTTTTATGGAGCACAGCATCCCAGGAACTAGTGAGTGATACAGAGTTACTAAGCCTTTTGTAAGGAAGGAAGGTGTTTTGTTGCAGTGACCTGTTATTGATGGTCAGAAGTCTTGAGCCAAAATTCACAGAATCACAGAATCACTAAGGTTGGAAAGGACCTGTAAGATCATCAAGTCCAACCATTGAATACATTTCTGGAGTGAAGGGATTGTGCGCATGTTCGCTGTTTGTAGCGACCGTTGTCTTGGCCTTGGGCCTCTATGCTTTTGAAACCAGTTGGTGCCTCGTGTAACTGTGCGCAAACGTCCACATCTGCCTGTTGCTTGGAGCAGAGATCTAGCATATGTGTTTTTCTTTTCCTTCATGGGGTTGTTTCTTATTCTGTCCGGATTACAGGAACTCCCCTCCTCTGTCTCATTATTCATTCATCCTTGCAGCAGTTCCCCTTGAATTGGTTATCCTCATTAGGCTGTGGTGGAGAGG
>KL274506.1:0-33360 GCA_000699545.1 Podiceps cristatus | reverse complement strand
CCCCCTGTACTCGGCACTGCTGAGGCTGCAGCTCGAGTGCTGGGTTCAGCTTTGGGCCCCTCAGTACAAGGCACACACTGAGGGGCTGGAGCGGGTCCAGAGACGGGTAACGGAGCTGGGGAAGGGTCTGGAGCACAAGTGCTGTGAGGAGCAGCTGAGGGAGCTGAGGGTGTTCAGCCTGGAGAGAAGGAGGCTGAGGGGAGACCTTCTCGCTCTCTGCAGCTCCCTGAAGGGAGGCTGGAGCTGGGGGGAGTCGGTCTCTGCTCCCAAGTAACAGGCGACAGGACAAGAGGAAATGGCCTCAAGTTGCGCCAGGGGAGGTTTAGTTTGGATATTGGGAAACATTTCTTCCCTGAAAGGGCTGTCAGGCCCTGGAACAGGCTGCCCAGGGCAGTGGGGGAGTCGCCATCCCTGGAGGGACTGAAAAGACAGGTAGATGTGGTGCTCCGGGGGATGGCCTTGGCAGTGCTGGTTAATGGTTGGACTGATGATCTTACAGGTCTTTTCCAACCTAAACAATGCTATGATTCTGTAAGAGCTTGAGAAGTTATTTTACTCCCCTCTAACTTGTGTGAATGGTCATTTTTCACTGCTGTTTAACACCAAAGGTGGGAACAAAACCAAACACTTCCGTGCCTATTTTCTCTCCATTACAGAAACAGGAGGTGTGTGGAAACCTGACATTACAGCATCACATGCTTGAACCAGTGCAAAGGATTCCTCGTTATGAGCTTCTCTTAAAGGACTATTTGAAGAAATTGCCAGAAGAGTCTCCAGACAGGAAAGATGCTGAAAGTACATGTAAACTCCTCTCTGTCTAATGAGTGCAGTAAAATCTTGGAGAGCTTTCTATACACATGTTCAGATATTTTCAACTAGGGCTATAGTATAAATGGAAATTTGAATTAATCGAATTACTGCAAAACATAGCACCAAGGGATTTTGAATGCTCTTAGAGGAGAGAAGAAAAGGGTTGATATGTCAGCTCTAGGAATGAAGGGAGCTTTGGTGAATAAAGAATGACAAAATATTGAGGTTTGTAATGGCAAAATGTCTGGCATTTTTATTTAATCCATTGTATGGCCAAGGGCAAATACAGGAGAACATCCTTGCAATAGCCGAAGGAAGAAAATAAGAATGGTGTTAAATATATATACTTTCCTAGAAAAGCAGGTTAGAGTCTGTTAGCACTAAGGAATAGGAGAAATGGACTTCTCTTTGTTTCTAGGAGTTTGTGATCTTGACCAAAACAGAGTTCATGTTACTGTAAGCACACAACCCCTGTTTTAGGAAAACACTCCTAAAGACATGCTTGTAAAGACTTAAGTGAGACTGAAGTTAACTTTTTAATAGGTTGATTCCTAGAAGGTGAATTGTTTTGTCACTATGTGCTTTGGCTCGCCTACTTTTAGGAGAGAAAGATTAAACATTTAGATGCACATGTACCAGCTGAACATGCTGAAGAGATTGCATATATGGTTATGAGCATTCATTTTACTTTACAGAAGGAAAAAATAGTCCTTGCTTTTGCAAGAGCAATTTTGCAAGAAAAACACTAATCAGGGAGGTGAAAAAAACCCCCAAAGGTGCTATTAAGAGAGATAATCTGGAGAATGCATCACTGTTGCTACCTTTATTGCAGAATCACTGGAGCTCATATCTACGGCAGCAAACCATTCGAATGCAGCCATCCGAAAGATGGTGAGTAGAAATTGCATAATGGAACTGTAATCTGACTGAAACACTTGGTTGAACCAATGGTCCCCCATTGCAGTTTTCAAATATAGTGAGTCATGCTTTAAACATCAGTTGGATATCTGAGTTCTCTGTATCATAAATGACCCTATTGCGGATGCCATGGGTTGTTGGGCCTAAATTTCACTTTCCTTGTTCTTAGGGACACAATTGAAAAAGTTGGGTTGGAAAAAGAGGTCCTCATACAACTCATTGTTTGCTTTTCACTGAAAAAAGTTGAAAGTATTCCAAGTAGGTCCATACATACGGCGTCCTTGCAGATTTGCACACTATTTTTTCAGTCCTACGGGTCTTCACCAGACTGGAGGTTGTTTTGCTTTGATTTTGGCTCATTTTAAATGCACAGTGTGTGCATTTAGAGTTTGTCAGTAGCTTTGGTAAGCTATCCTTCTAAAGCTGGGCAGTCTGAGATTGTGGAGATTTTAAACGTTAGCACGTGCTTTACATACAGAACAGCTAGTGCGTTACCATTAAAGTAAATGGACTTTATAGTTACAGATGTTATCCCTTTTGTGCACCCAAGTGCCTCAGGAGCTTGTGTATCTGATAGATTTGAAATGCTTCATACCTGGCTCAACCCTCACTGACCAATTGTGGGTACAAGGTTTATGTCCCCTTCCGTATTGGACCCGTCCTTCCTTCTCCTGGCTGGCAGGAACACCATGAGACCATATTTCCTGTGGCTGCTTTGGGGAAGTAACCAGCTGATGGCTGTTTATTTTCAGTATGTCTCAGTGAAAACCAGTTTTGAAACTATCTACTTCTGAGTCTAGTGTGTTCTCTTGATAAGCGGAAATTTTTCTGGTTTGGGGCCATGAACAACTCCTCCACAAGTAGCAACTGTTATGCTGGAGACTGTGTACAGTATCTCCATAGATAGCAGGAGTATGAAGCCACCAGCCAATTGCTTTCTGTGTTGGATGCTTTTTCTGTTACTACACAAAAACCCATTAGAAAAGACTGCTATAATAATTTTGCACCCCCTGTTTATTGCTGATAAAAACCTGAAGCCTCTAATCAGGGCTTCTTATTGAATTGAATTCTTCTGTAATTAATAGGTTTTGCCTGAGCAGAGACTCAAAGGAAAAATACTGACTGGGAATTTCAGGTTTGAGCTCGTGGCTTCCCAGCTCACGCATCCTAGCAGAAGGTTCTGGGGCGGTCGGTGAGGGCGGGTGGGAAGCAGCGCAGTGCGAGAGTCCCCGTCCTGCACGCACACCTCTGCAGAGCCCCGCGGGACGGTGCAGACAGCTGCCCGAGGTCGGAGATGAGCCGAAAGAAAAGCAAAGGCTGTAGCAAAATCTCTGAAAGTTAGTGGAGGTTTGAAGGAATTGTTGGCTGTGTCTTCCTGTTGTCGTGTAGCAGAAGAAATAAATCATGGTTCCAAAGCTGACTTTTCCTGGAAGTGCAGGTTTTAGATCTGCTCTTTGTGTTCAAGTTTCTTCTTTAAAAAAAACAGCATGATAAGTTCACTGGTTTTTTGTTTATTTTAAATTAGTGGGATCTCTTGCTAATCTTCCCATTTGGTGGAAAAACTCTACTGCCTTTTGAGGCCTTAGGTGATTTGCTTATTTGTTTTTAGTCCACCCTATTTCCCCACCCCATTTTATTTTGCAGTGTTTATTTTAATATTTTGATTTTGTTTGGGGGTAAACAAAGAGTGTAAAGACCTGAAATTCCAGCTTAATTTATAGGTATGATTTAGAGATGTGTTTGGTATATTTTTGGGTGTTATTGCATAGGTCTCTGTCCTCACTTTCTGACCATTTGCTGACAGTGCCATTTGGAGCACATCAGTCCAGCTTGTGATTAAAAGCCAAACCTTTTCAAATGCTGTAACTCAGTAGCAAGATTTGCACACCTTTCTTATTTAGACTTCTTAAAGCTGCTGCAGTGCGTAATATAGCAGCTGCAAGTGGGTAGACTAGTTACCTTTATCCATTTGAACACTTTGTAGAGGGGCTTTAATATTTGGATTATTTAATATAAAGTGGAAACAGTGCTTTGCTGAAAAGGAAAAAGTAATACCTTCATAAAGAATTTTGACCAAGACATAAGGATGCCTGAATGACATTAAAAGTATATTTTAAGCATTTTGTCCTGGCCTCTTTTATAGGTATTTTGTGCCATGGAGGCCCCTGCATAGGACTGCAGCATTCCCCACACAGCTGAGGCTTTAGACTTAGCTTAGAAATGCAGAATATGGCCATGCTTCCTGATGGAGACCTACCTGCCATTGTTTCAGCAACAAGAGGTGAAGCTTCTCAGAAGCTGAGAAATGAGCAAACTGTAGCAGAAGTCAGTCTGAGATGTGGGGTGGAAGTTAATAAATTCAAACCTGAAACCTATTTGGTAATGTACTAGTATCCAACTTGGCCATTGATTTTACTGGACCTGATGCCATTGCTTCCAAAGAGACTTAATTATTGTTGAATAGGAGTATCTAAAAATATCAAATAGATTGATCTCAAAATGTCATTAAAATAGTAAAACCCAAGTATGACTCATGAGTGACTAATGCGGAGTGGGGAAGAGTACTGAAGAGTATGGAACAGGTATTTAGTAGTTTTTGAAAATGCAAAGCTATAGTAGAAGTGAAAGCCTAATGATGCTGTGGGCAATAGATGAAGTGGAATATTTTTTTTTATTTAAATCACTGGGGTTTTTGTACTTGTAGGAAAAGATGCACAAACTTTTGGAAGTCTATGAGCGACTTGGGGGTGAAGAGGATATTGTTAACCCAGCCAATGAGCTCATTAAAGAAGGACACATTCAGAAACTTTCAGCAAAGAATGGCACAGCGCAGGATAGGTATTTATTCCTGGTGAGTTTTTTTGTTGCTCTCTCATTTTCAGAGTAGTCCTGTGCACATTTCCTGTATCCTGTGTACATTTCCATCTTCCTAATGTCAAATACAAAAAGTCTTCACCAACTGAGCCCAACTTCTCCCTCTGAGCAGCAGTTTTGTCTTGACTCTTTCCTTGAGAATTTCTTTCCTTCTTCCATAGCTTGTGCCGTCACCAATGGTTTGTCAGGCCCAAAGGCATCTTTCCCACCTCCCTTCTCGGAGGCTGTGTTCTTGGAAAGTGCCCAAGGAGGTGTGTTTCCTGCTGTGCCACCTGGCTGTGATGGCTAGCTCTCGCTGATGCTGAGAAAATAGCTCTCATTTGCTTTCAACGGGATCAAATTGGTACCAGAGAGAGGAGGAGAAGGGGGAAGGGACTGCTGATACATTTCTGTCTATTCTCTTCTTTCAAGTAATATGTGAGCCTAGCTTGCTCCTGAAATCTCTTCTTGAGAACTGCATCTTAGAGTAAAATGCACCAGAGTCCTAAATTGTCAAAACGCAGGCTCTGTGCACCATGTAATCCCTCATTTTGAAATCTTCCCTTGTTACAGTTTAACAGCATGGTGCTATACTGTGTGCCAAAACTGAGGCTGATAGGCCAGAAGTTCAGCGTTCGAGAGAAGATGGACATTGCAGGACTGCAGGTTTGCATCTTTTCTTTTCACCTGTTTTAATGCTTCCCCACTCAATAATGTCAGAACCCCTTTGAATCCCAAAATAAAACAATATATGTATGTAGAAATACAATAAATTCTAAAATCCAGCTTTTGTTTGGGTTTTTTTTGTTTTGGTTTTTTTTAATTATTATGAGGTAATCACCCAAAGACGGGTAAGGAAATGGTGGCTCTGTGCATGCTTTGACTGAAAGCCTTCCTTTGTTACCTGGAGGTGACAGGAACCACCTTTCCCGCCTGCTGCTGCAGGGGCCCGGTTGGTGATACAGATTCAGAAGTTCTGTAGCAAGATGAGTAATTATGGAAACAATCCTTTGGGGGTTTTTTTGGTTTTTTGGTTGGTGTTGTGTTTTTTTTTTTTTTTAACCTCTGTACTGTATTCTGAATGATCCTTTCAACTAATTATTTCAAAGAAGTAATATATTCGTAAGTCATTAAAAATGACCGAAAGACAATGGAGACTAGGAAGAAGCTGACACATTCTTTTTACAGGTCCAAGAAATTGCCAAGCAAAATGTAGCTCATACATTTTCAATAACAGGAAAAAAGAGATCACTGGAACTACAAGCCAGGTATGGTGCTTGTTCTGTCTTTCGAGGTTTGTGAATATTTATGTAGAAATTTATGATTTCTACATCATAAATTATACAGGTATAGCAGGGCTAGTACGACATAGCTTAAACTAGGAGATGAGCATCAGATGTGTAACTCAGAAGAGAATATGTTGGTCCTAAGTCAGAGTGTATTAAAGTGCTGTGTTGATTTGCATTATTGAATGGTTACATTGTTTATAGTAGTGCTTGTAGGTTCCACAGTATTAATAATTCAAAAATTTTTGGATAGCAAAGCTGAAGTCCTGATGACTATAAAGCTGTGAAGATGTAAATTGTATTTACTGAAAATACTGGGAGTAAAATTAAGATGTTTTCTGTCTTTTTGTTTTAACAGGACAGAAGAGGAGAAGAGGGAATGGATTCAGGTTAATGCAACACCATTCTGATATGGGTGGAAATCACCATGCAGTCAGCATCTGCCATTTTTAAAATGATCTTTTGGGGGTTCTGAATGAATGGCTGGGTGGGGAAGCCAGGTAGTCCAGGCTGGCAAAGCTGCTTATGGAGAAGTGTGGAGCCCCAGTCAGGGTCCCACTGCTGACCCACTGTCTCCGGGCAGCGCACAGGGCTTCAAGTGGGTTCCCGTTTCCTGCAGTCCTCCAGCCCAGGGAGAGGAGTCGGAGCAGTTGGAGATTAGCCTTTTATATTCTTGTGGTCTGACTTGTGGAGACACTGTCTGATAGCAGTGTTAGTTTTTAACTTAAACAGTAGTGAGTTAACACCGCTGCTTGTAGTTATTAAGGTTTTTAAGTTTCCATTTCATTTCTGCAAGTGTAAGGGTTTTTCACTAAAAGGATAATCCTAACCATTTTCATATGAGAGTTTTTCCAAGGCTCCTTTTGTGTCATGTCTCATCTTTGCTGGAACTTTTGTCTCAGGTCATTCAAGCAACAATTGAAAAGCACAAACAGAACAGTGAGACATTTAGAGCTTTCAATAGCTCTTTTTCTCAAGAGGAGGAGCATCTTCCTGATTCCTCGGTAAGTATGAGTGCTTGTCCTTCTTTGCTACAATGGTTTTATCAACAGTTAAGCTAGACTTAACGCAACTAATTTTAAAATCATGTACTCTTTTTCTGGACTTTTATATTACATTACAGTACACTCAGCTCCATTTCTCTGTCTGTCAAACACATATCAGTCATAGTTACTCAACCATGCAGGTATGGAAGAAATTACCCACGGTAATTCAGTGCAAGAGACCCATCAGTCATGTTTTCCAGACTAGTGGCTCATTTAGCATAACAGGTGTAATGCTTCAACGTTATGAGTGGTTGCCTGTCTGGAATGATGTTTGTGTGCCTGGGAGATGTTGTTCATTACATTTCCCCATCTCCTGTGAGATGCATTTTGGGATTATTTCTTTTTTCTTAATATCATTTAAAAAGCTTAAAGAGTTGAAAGGAAATTGTTGCATTTTAAAAGGATCTTAAAAATACTGTCATATAGATAATAAATATATTTCTGAAAGAATACTCTTCAACTAAATATGCAAAAGTTTATTCTGTTTCTGTACAACTGTGGGTTATTAATCTAGGTTGTCTATTTCCTAATCTATTAATCTATTTCCTACAAGCTGAAGAAGAGAGGGCCTGGGAGAGGGAAATTTTTAGCACTTTTGTGCAGAGCTGCCTGTGTGTTGGTGATACTGGAGCATGGTAGATCCTGGAGCACAGGGAGAGAAGGTCCATCTGCAGAGATGAAACTTGGGGATCTCTTTATCTTCCCTTCCCTTGCCCACCTAAACTTTTTGGGGAGATTTTTTTTTTTTTTGATACCTAAATATTTTTGAAACACCCCCTTTCCTATACCTGATTTGGTGACTGGATGATGCTGGATTTTTATCTGACTGATTTCCCAGGGAGCTCAGGAGAGATGTTAGATACTCCTTTTATCCTAGCATTAATCACGGACTGACAGCGGAGATCTTCACAGACCTCCACAGAGTCTAGGATCCCATTGCTGATGATAGCCAGCAATGAGCCATTTTCAGAATATGGCATAGCTTACTGATTCTGAGCTATTCATCAGCTAAACATAATCGAAAAAAATAGGAAATTTGTGCCTATATTTTTAAGTTAACTCATGTCTGCCTTCAGAACCAGGATGCTCTGATGGAAAATAATCTTTGCTAGTAAGCAGACTAATAAGCACACTTCTTTCTATCTTAGTTAAGACACAGGTCTGTTCAACTTCAGTATTATTATTATCTTGCTTTGTAAATTCCATTTTATTTTGCTTCTGTATTAATGGTGTAGCCACATGTTTATACTCTACTGGTTCATGAAAGTCAATCAGAGCAGAAGTCTGGTTTATCTCCTGGCTGTGATATTAATGTAGTATGCACCTTAATTTCTTTTATGCCAGAATGCTAACCTGCATTTTTAGGAGATTAATTTATCTAGATAATCAACTTTGAAAACTGATGTCGCGGCTACATGTGGCAGAAATTGCTGTCAGTTAAAAAGAACTGAAGGTAGTTCTGTAAGGAAAATGGGACAAATAGAGCATTCTTAGTAGCAATATGCTGCTGTAGGCAGTATCCAATATACATATCCATCGTCTTTATGGAATATTGGGCAGCGTGCTTTAGAGGAAAAAATTACAATAATCTTGCCTTTTTTTACTCTCATGAGCCAAGAAATAGATATGTACTCAGGGATTCCAGGCTGGATCTGTAACAGCTACTAGAAATTGGACTCTGGTTCTAATAAGCCTGTAGAAAAATAGCCAAATTGCTTTTCTCCCATCCTCAGCCTTACATTCGATATGTTACAGGGTTTATAATTGATTTCAGTTGCGTGACCACTGCATGCCTTTGCACGCAATTCTTACCATGCTTTTGTTTTCCCTGCTGACTTACATAAGCTCATACAAGCATTAAGGGTTGATCTTCAGACTTAAAGAAGTCTTTCCAGAAGGCTTCAGGGTCCCTTTGTGTCTTAGTTCCTTCAGAAAGAGGACACTCAATTCTGTGTTTTCCATTTTCGTCTGCAGCATTCAAAGGCTATGTGAAGGGTTTTTTTAAAGCCATCTAAAAATGTTCCCAAGGAAAAGGACCTCTTTTACCACTGCTTGATCTTGGAAGAGTTGGAGGCTTGTGGGGTGGGGGAAGGACCCAGCTCGTGCATTACCAGAAGGCTGGCAAGGAGAAGTGCCGCAGAGAGCTGAGCTCTGCAGAAGTGGCATCCCTAAGATCTGAGAGCAGGGAGTGCTTCTGTTAGTTAAATCATGATTTTTAGATCCTGTTAAATCATTATTTCCCACCCCTGTTTCTGCTCCTCCCTCCAGCTTTGGTGTGACAGACGTGTGAATAACTGTCTTCCTCCATACCAAACCCTACACTCTTTGAGTGGTAATGGTAACATAAGGGGGAAAAGCCCTTTGCCAGGGTAAGAGTAAAGGGTATTTGATTTTTAGCACATTATTCAAAAAAAATATTAAAAGGGCATGGAGATCTGAACAGGCAACTAGAGAAATTTACTCTTTTCCCTAAACTTGCTGGGGGATTTCTTGCTCTCGCCTTCAGCCCCTGTTTTCTCTCCATGTTTTTCCTTTCCCATGTCCTGTGTCACAGCACACAGATGTCTCTTTACTAGGCAGAGGGATCTAAATACCTGGGTTGATTAGGATTCCAGTGGAAAGAAACCCCTTTCCACGGGACTGGGGAATAGCTGATGTGAAGACCTGAGGGTTGCTGGCTTTTTGCGGAGGCAGAAATAGTTGGCCAGAGTTGAGTTATGTGATGCTTCCCTTTAATTGCATTTCCTAAGGAAGTGCTCCAGGGTGACACAGCCCTAGCCCCAGGGGATGCATTTGCTCATTTGCTTGTTCTCAAGAGTGGATTGATTGTATTAATACATAAATAGATATACCTAGGTACCAGAATGAATAGCTCTTTAATTTGGCCGCTTACTCAAATGTACAGTTTGGGTTGTTTCTAATAGAATAATAATAATAATCTAGAGAGTAAGCCTTTTTGCTTTCAAATGGAATGAAGCTAGAGTGCAAAAACACTCTGGAGATCTGGATAACCTTGAAATATGAAATATTGTCTAATTGGCAAAGGAAGAATAATCTGTGGGAATAACAAGAACCCTCTGTAACCTAGCAAACTCCCTGTAAATTAATGATAGATGAGATCATTTTCCTTTGAGTCTGTAGCGTATGATTTTGGTGTACGTAAGCTTGTTATTTGCTCTCTATATGTATTGAATACATATAGATGCCAGTTTGCATTTATGAGAAGATTAAGAGATGTATTGCAATTAAGAAAAATGTAACGGAGAATAAATATTCTGCCTCCTCAGAACCCACTCACTACACAGAGCACTTGCTCATTTGGCTTGCAGGGCCTAGCTGGAGGGGAGTAATTCAGTCCCTGCCCGTTGGCTTTCTGGGGTGCTTATGGGCGATGCTGCAGCAAAATGCAGGCTTGGTAATGCTGTGCTGTCTGTAAAGTCAGCCACACCGTAGTCGACCCAGTGTTTGAGCGTGCCTCAGTACCTGTGCAGCTAAAGTGTGTTCACAAGCATAGTTGAGGGGCCAAAAAGCAAAATGATGCCAATGTTTAATATATTTTAGGAGGAATGTCCATGTTGAAACTGTTCTGTGTCATTCTGTTTCCCTCAGATAGCCAGCACCAGCTCGGTGGAATCGATGCCAGGAGCAGATGGTGGTGGTGCATTTGGAGGGGTAAGCAATTCGAAGCTAATACTTTCAGCAGAGTGGGGGGTGTTTATGTTTCATTTGCAACAGGGGAAAAAAAAAAAATCAGTGATACTTCAGTATATCGGGTTATATTCTGCTGTCTGCTGCTGCAGCTGTGCTGTCCTTCAATTCTTGGCTAAGTTACACCCACAGCTGCTTGCAGAATTTGCACTGTCAGTGAATTTAAATCCTTCTGGTCCAGATACATGCTGCACGTGGGTGTGAACCTGGTTATGGGGAACCAAGAAGGGGGGAAGTTGAGTGTTACCTTTGTAGCATGGGGGGAAGGGGGGGGGGCTATTTTTTATTTCCATATATTTTATATATTTTATTTTTTGTTTTTAAGTTCTGATAGGGAGCTACACTGAATACTCACAGGGAGGAAGGCAAAGAGAGATGAGGAAAACTGGGTGATTAATACTGTCGTATTGTGTAACTTAGGATTTTATCTCCAGGACCAAATTTTTATTAACTCTTCTTTTCATGGTGTGCTTTTCATGTTTCTGCCAATATGGAGGAGGAGATGATAGTACATTCATACATCTCTGGCCTGTAAGTGATTGGCTGCAGCATAAGCAAAATACATTTTTGAAGTTATTTTTTTATTTTGCTCTGTACAAGGTCTGTGACTGCTGCTGAGTTAAACGAGATTTTGAGTCCTTAATAAGGTCTATTTTTTAGGCATTCTTATTTCTCCCTTCTAAGGTGTCTTCTGAGAGTAACGGATATTCAGGAAATGCCTTAGGGTCAGCTGAGTTTACTGAAAAAAGCCCCAAGAAGAAGAAACAACATCAAAAACCCTATCTGCTGAGATTTCCTATAGTATATTATGTATTAGCATAGCCTTTTTCATAACCCAGGAGCCACTTAGGAGGCTCTTCCAGACCTCTGGCCAAGCTTGCAACCTACTAGTAAAGTCTACAGAGTATCAATGTAAAGCTGTTAAACAAGCGAGCAACCTGGCCTATGCCATCAAGAGCTTCTTTAAAAAAAAAAAGTGTACTCCTCACTCTTTATTGTTTGTTCACTGTTCATATTTTCCCTAAGCAATTTTTATTTGTAGTCAGTTTTGCGATTAGTGCCCCTGTTCCTTGAGTTACAGACCCTATAGTCAGCTAGCTACCTAGTGAAAAAGATGTTTTATGTTGTATTTAAAAACAAACACATAACAATTTCTGTTGGTCTTAAGTTTCTTAGAGAAATGTAAATTTTAGCTGTAATTAAAAAAATCAGATACTTTTATTTGATTATAAATAGTTGTGCCAGTGGTTTGCATAGTATATCTTGACACATTAAGTAATTTTCCTTAAGTTGTGTATTTAAAGAAAAATTTAATTCCTGAGATAGAAATAAAAATGAAGTTGATCGAAACCACAAATCTGAAAATATCCAAAATTGTCTATTATTGATTCTGGGATCTCACTCTGCTGCATTGTAGCAAATAGATAACATCAGCGTCAGCAATGAATTAAAATGTTAGCTGCAGCTTTAGAAAATATGAATTTTTAATGATGACACCTTTTTAGAAACATCTCAGTAAGTGCATGAGCAAGTACATTCTGTGCTTAAGAGCTTCCACATGCAAACCACTTGGTGGTAGTGGTGGTCAGCAAACTAATGTCTCCTCCCTGTGGTTCTGCTTGGTCTCCTGAAGAGTCTGCTGGGGCTTTCTTCAGCGTTGCATGTTAGCATAACCAGACAGTGAAAACCTACTGCAGGAAGTATAATCTGCTTGCTGTACAGCATTGGGGTGACTGTTTGCTGCGCAGCACTGCTAGCACAGGTTATACTCAACCTTCTGCGTGCACGAGGAAATTACAAGCCAGTGGAAGATGGTCTTGCATGTAACCTCGCATGTATGACATTGGCATATAGGGAAACAAATCGAACAGTTTTGCTGCTTCACAAAGTACAGAATATACTATGTAGTTTAAATTAATTTCTCACATATATTCAGCTCTTCCAGAAGCACCTGCTGATGTTCTGCCCCATTGCACATGTCTCCAAATATGTAATTTGTAAATGGAAAATACACAGCTGTATAAGCATAATGAGAAGAAAAATATTTGAAACCTCTTTGTTGCTCATGCGTCTGACCATATAAGAGTCTCATCAGACTGTGTATATACTGCAACATACAGCATTGAGGCTTAATTTCTACCCACTGGCCCGGACAGAATGAAATCTAAAGTCATATAATAATAATGGAGCAACAGTCTCCTGAGCCTGTTGGTTTTCTTGCTGTTCCTACCAGCTCTTCTGTCTTTCTTCCCTGCTTTTCAGAAGCAAAGGGAAGCTCCAGTGGTTCACTAATGTTTTGATCTCTGCTCTCCCAAGCGAGCCAACCACAGGCCTTCACTTAGGTCTAGGCAGGACCTGTACCTCCCGCTGGGATATGCACTCTTTTTTCCACCAAAATTTTTAAGTAGGAGGAAACTGTGAAGATTTAGAGGGTTAAATGTTGCTGTAGAGTAAAAGAAAATTAGTGGTCAAAACAGCCCAGTTTGAAAGAATTTATTGTGGATCCTGGCTCTGAATAGATTTCATGCAAGTCAGACTTACCAGCTTCAAAACAGAGCAAGAAAAATGAGAGGTATGGCAGTTATTCAAGTGCATTAGTATCAGGATACTCCAGTGGAAGCTAGGGCAGCTTTGTATTAGCTTCCCTCTTAACATACTTCAACAGTAAATAACGTAGCTTGTGTAATGAAGGGGGACAGTTGCAAAGTGACTGCTAAATTTATCTTTGATGAACAAGGTTTGTGAATTGCGATGCATGACCTTGTTTTCTACAAAAGCCTCTCTGTTCAGATGGTGTATAGTTAAGAGTATGTGGCAAGGTCAACTTCCCGAGCCATTGCTGGGTGGGATGGGGGGACTGCCCATGCAGCAAAGTCTTATGGTTTTCACAGGGATGGAAAGGAATGGGTTTCTTGATTCTTTCCCAGTGTCAGCAATTAAATAACATCATATTGAATAAGTCTTTCCTCTATAATTGCTCATTGGAATTTGCCAAGTCATAAACAAACTACATTTTAATTTTTATTTTCTCTTCTACAGCTGCAATAGCAATGTTTCAAACTCTCGTGTTGTCACTGTATTCTCACAACATTGAGAAATATTACAAAAGATTGCTGGTATTCAAACACTTAAAGACCTCTTTATACAGGGCCTTTTTTGACTAGTGAAGTTAGTATTAAATGCTTGTAGTATGCTACAGTGCAACTTAAAATATAATGCTCTAAAATAAATATAATGGACTAAAATAAAAGCTCATGAGGAACTGTCATAACAAATATTGCCCAATATAATACCCTTTCTGCTTTCTTTCCTTAGTCAAATATGTGGGTCATGTATTTCTGAAAGTGAACTCTCTCCAGACTGTTTCACATTGAGGAGGAAGTCAAATAAGAGATCCATTAGAGGAAGTATTTGACTTGAGTCTTATTTGAGTTATAGAAACATGCATGTGGGTGATGATGGATATTCCTTTTGAAGTATAAATCAGATTAACCAACTTCCACATGAAGCATTCCCTCAGTTCATGTTAGAGGAACTTCAGCATTTTTTCCTGTGTAGGCACATGTAGGTATCGATTGAAAGGCAAAAACTGTTTAGCATTCGTCAAGATTATCTTCCAGTCTTAGCTCGCAAGGTTAAATGTTGCCTTCATTTAAGCTCTTGTCGTTCCAGTAACACTAGTGAAATTGTTGTTAACATAAGAATCAAAAGGCTTGCTATGCTATATGCAAATTTTAATCATTAAGAGACAAAATAAGGTTGACCAGTGAGGAAATGCTCTAATAGCTTAAGGGGAATCCATCCCTAGTCAGTGGAAGGAAAATCAGTCTTCTAAAAAATTAAATAGCATTAGCATCAATAGCAGAGAGAAACAGCTGACTTCAGCCAATATATGTGATACAAATAAAGAAGTTACTCTTTAGATTGCTGCTGATTAGTGAAAGCTTTTCGAATCGCCTTAATGATATGTCTTTCTTGGAGGGGTCTAAAAGAATCTGAAAGGAATGTTTTTGCCAATGATTCATCCGAGAAATTGTTTGGTTCTTGTAATTCAGTGTCATACTGGTTACATCTGCTTCTTCACAAGAAAAGTGAAATACAGCGCTCAGCTTATATGTGGTTCCCCCACACATAAGGGACTGGGATTCGCAGGCATTCTGTTCTGCTGAGCAATTAAATGTACATATATGGGGGTATAGTGATTTTTGAATGAACAAATCCGTATGACTGTGCTTCACCAAGCTGAATTGCAAAACATCCCATGGACTTGTATACAAGTTTGCAACATTGCTATTGCAGCTATAGAAAAGATAATAAAAATGAAAAGATCCAATCCAATTAGAAGTAATTAGTTGCGGTTTTGTTGTGTAATGCCATTACAAGGCAGGGTGGTTTCAATAGCTCTGCTGAAAGACAGAGTGCTTTCCTCTGCAACTGGGGAATAGCAGGGCAGAGACTGGAGGAGGCTGAAGGTTTGGAGGGTGGTGCCAGCTTACAAAATTTGAATTTTAAAAACAAAACAAGACCAAAAAAAAAAAAAGAAAAAAAAAACCGAAAAAAAAAAACCCCAAACAAAAAAACTCAAACTCTGTTAGTGACTTCTGCAAGTTAGTCGTAACCACGAAGGTGAGACCTGAGGGCAAATGGCAGAATTTCCCTAGTGCTGCTGACACCTGTCTGGTGATCCATGGGCAACCTCTGCTAATTGTAATTGCTGCTGCCTTCACACACACAGCCCCCCAGCTGCCCACATCCCTGTGTTAAATAAAGGCTTTGAAGAAGGGGAAATTTTTTGAGCCAGTTATTGTCTCTCAAGTCGACTTAAGTTGTGACTTAGCATGCATGCTGAGGTTAATGGGAAAGGGGATTGTCAAGGAGTCCAGAATCTGTGTGATCTTCACCTTGTTGATTTTCAGAAAAAGAAAGTAAAATATGTTTGCTCTTTTGATTTAGAGGAAATGTTTCTTTTCCCAGTAGTTTGTTAAATGATTGTGTCAAGCAAACGAAAATGAAGAGTTATCAAACCAGTCGCTCAGTGGCTCTGGGGGCACAAGCAGGCAGAGAGGGACTTGAAGAATGGGCTCTATCAATCTGAGATCACAGAAGGCCACACCACAAACACCTGATGGCTCAGCCAGCCAGCCAGATGTAGGCTGCTGGCAGAGTTGCCCTGAATGCTTTCCTAAAATGGTGTGAAACCCAAAGAGGACCTTTGTCAGTAGAACTCTATGAATTATTTTGCTGTCTTGAAAAAAAAAAAAAAAAAACAAACAAAACAAACAAACAAAAACCCAAACAAACAAAAACCAAAAAAACTCTAATACAAACACCACATAATTGTACTTTTCATTTCAGAGTGATTCCTGTAGGAAATCTTCCAAATCCAAGCGCGACAAGGAGAAGCAGGCTTGCAAGAGCTGCAGCGAAAGCTTTAACTCCATCACTAAAAGACGGCACCACTGTAAGCAGTGTGGGGCAGTAAGTATCAGATTGAGCTGAGCTTTTTAGTTTCTTCTGCAGAGACTGTTGAAGACACTTTTTTTTTTTTTTTTTTTTTTTTTCCCCCCAGTGCAGGAACTAAAAGATACTTTGGTTCATGGCAGGTCATTGACAGAGCAGATCTTTCCACTTGTTTTAGCCCCTGGGAATTGGGGAAAAAAGCAAAAACTCTGGTGCAAGGGGCCTAGTCTTTGCTGTTTTAAAGGCAAATACAGCATCTCAGTGGATAAAAAGAAAGGTGGTACCTTCCCTGGGGTTGTACGTGTATCTGAGGAGGAGGTTGGCCACTATATTTTGTTTGCAGAACCAAAATGACCTGACAGCCTCACTTCACAGCAGCTCTTTCTAGGATGAACAGCTGAACATAAAATATTAAAGATGGATGGGTTCTTCTTTTCCTAAAGTGGAGTTGTCAAGAATTGCTTGTGCCAAAGTGATTTTCTCCTGCTTGAAAAGTCAAAAAAACCCCAGTCCTGGAGATTCAAGGCCAGGTTACTGAAGACACTTAGCCACCCTTCCCCAGTGCCATGCACTGATGGCTTGATTGTCAGAGGTTTTTTTCTGAAAATCACAACCACAGCCAAGATGAGATTGATTTCTTTAATATGACTTAAAATCTGCCTTCTGTGACTTGAGTTTCACAGTTCAGTGTTCCTAATGTAACTAGTTCCTAATATAACAAAATAATGTTATTTAAATACCATTATTCATTTGAAGTAGAGATAAATTTTCAGCTGAAGACAGACCTCAATGTATAGTTAAGATGTTTAACGAAACCTCAGTCTCACCAATTGAAATAAAATTACTGTGGAGGAGACACTTTTGCACTGGAGTTGGGATTTTCAGCCTTCCAGGTTTGTTTTGATTAATAATTACTAAAATCATGAAGTACATTTCTGGAGGTTTAAAATGTTCCATTACAAAGCTCAGTATTATTAAAGAAATGAAATAATATTTTTTTTTCGCCATGGGCAGAGAGATAGCAAGCATTGCATTATTAATAATTTATTGTTAAAAAATGTTGTTTATGTGATGTTTTGTGATGTGGCAATAGCATTCAAATTAAATAACTTAATTCATCTCAAGGAAAGACTGTCATGTCTAAAACTGCTAGCTTGCTTTTGCTACAGAACTCGGCAGCACGGTGCTTCACTTAACACTTCCTGAATTAAGGCAGCTACCTTCATATGGTAATTAACATCTTGCAGCGAAGCAGATCATAGCATATACTTGTGCCCAAAGGGCGTTTGTGGTGTATTATTGTACAGTAAATTCAGAATTCCCCCTGAAGCAGCTGTGTAACAGCAATTGGTAAAGTTGGATTTTAAGCTTGAAAACAGGTTCCAGCACTGCAAATCCATCGCCCTTCACAAGTGCTGGATTCATGGGACTGATGTGTCATTGTGTGCTCTTGGCAGCCAAGGAAAGGAATCAGACCTTGTTAATTTGGCATTAGACGAAGAGTTTTTAATGGATAATATATTGTACTGTGTTCTTAAAAGAGTTAGTGATTTTTGGATTCCTCAGTTCTTTCAGGCTGAATTGCCTAGTTGAAGAAACATCAGCCACCTTTACTCTGAAAATCAGTCCTTCCTAGGCCACTTTATGATTTGCATTAAAAATTGTTTTGTCAGCCTAAACCCTTTTTGACTCAATAAAGGCTTGTAAGAAAAGCAAAGCACATTTGCGTGATGTTAATCATAAAGGATTTCCCAAAAGGCATATGTTTTCTTTAATTAGGTATATTGGTACACAGCAGGGGTTCTCAAAAATTATTAATGGAGGTTAATAAAGTAAATATAATATTGGTAGCTCTGTCTTACACTTTACATTAGTTTTCCAGATTTTACTTTAATAACAACTGTTCTGCAAGTGTCTTTCTTTGGAGAAGTGTTATGTTTTAATGGTGGATAATAAGGCACCATCTTTCTGATACAGGTGATTTGTGCAAAATGCTCCGAGTTTAAACCACTTGCAGATAATAGCCGTCATAATCGAGTGTGCAAAGAGTGTTTTCTGCAGTTACCAGCCAGCCCGTGCAGCCCTGGAGTGGAAGCAGTCGGAGAACAAAAGAAAAGACAAGCTGCAGAGGTACAGTATTTAGCTAAGAAACTTTTGGTGTGCTAGCTGCCCTTGTGAGTCTCTCTCCTTGGTTTTTCTTTTTTTTCTCTTTTTTATTTTTTTCCCCTAATGTATTTTTTTAAAAACAAATAAAATTCTTTGGTTATCTTTTTTACTGCACCATGGTATTTGACCCTCTGGCCTGTAACTTGTATTGAATGTGCATGCAGCCTGACTGCTGTTTGTAAATGGCAAGGGTTCATTGTAGGATGCTGATCATACAGAGATGCACATAGGTTTTGCAGCTAAGCTTCAGCTTTCAAAGTTAGCAAAAAAGAGGAAAAACTTCTGGCTTCTTTTTATGATAGTGCATTTCCAGTCTTGAGTTGTGCACAATAGCTACTGGCAAAACATGGCAAAATAAGATTTGCTTTTTCACTTTTAACTCCATACAGAAGATACTTTTGCACTCCTTATTTACCATCCTGTCAAAATATCATTGAAACAGATTTTTTCTTAGTTGATCATGCAAAAGCATGGCATCTGTCTGAAAGGCTATCAGGATTCACTGAAACTTTCTCAAATCTGCTTTAATGCAGACTCTTTTCTCCAAGGCATGACAGCTGCAAATTATACTGTGTAAACTACTGCTTCACAATTGCCACAGATGTCACCAGGCTTTATACCATGATAGCGGCACATCCTACCCTTATTTTTTACAAGAACAAGAAACATGTTGGCAAACTGATTTGTTTTATCTTCACCCACAACAACTGAACCTTCTCTTACCAATGCTTTTTTTAGACTATGGGCAGAGCTGTGAGTACCATTACATGCCACGCTTTTCATGGGCCACCTTGAAGAAAAAGGTTTTATTTATTTTACCTGTGAAACACAGCCAGAAGTCACTGCGTGTGTAAAAGAGGACATTCATCTCAATTGAAAGTGGACCCACAGGGACACACCTTCTGGACGTACATCAGATTCTTGAAAGAGTCACTGACACGCTGAGAACATAACTTCATCGCAAATCATCTTTCCCCCGGTGTGCTGATCCTATACCATCCTGCTTTGAGCACTGCATGGAAAATGGAGGAGCAGTTGCAGCTTATACTGAAAAACATCATACCTTGAAAAACGTCTTTCTGGTAGCCACCCCTCGCAGCCTTGTTACCCTCCTCATCAGAACCAAACTACATGGAAGAGAGCTAGACCAGGAGCAAGAAACGTAAACCTGCCAGTGCATATTCAGAGCTTGTGTAATAAATGCTTCTTCAAACAGTCTTAGACCTTGCCCTGCCCTGCTTCCCAGCATGTCGTATTTCTTTTCAGGCTACTAAATGTACTTACACAAGTAAAATTACACCAGCACAGTGTGCCAGAGTGAACTCTGCTGCTCAGGTGCTTTGTCAGCTTTGTATACAGAGACGTCCAGAATCTCAGAAATACACAGCGGGGTAGAGCTACAAATGCACATTGCCCTTCCCTGAACTACCACGTCTGCAGAGTGCAGAGAAGATTCTGGATCCAGAGCTTGATACCATCAAAAACTTCAGAAATATGCTACAGCTATGCCTACAGATGATGAGCACTTCATAAGCATCGGTATAATCTGTGGTAACTCATGATAAACATTCTAGCACTGTTTCAGCAGACCTGTTTGCTGGTAAAGTGAACACCTACACCTACCCAGCCGAGAGCTCTGTTAATCTCAAAAGCCAGAAAGCAAACCAGTGAAACGTGACCTATGGCTTTACTTCAGAAAGCAGATTACAGCAGAAAGCTGTAAAAAAACAAGGAAAAGAATCATTTTCCCCTCATATGCTCAGACTTCTAGCCTTGTGCTAAATCTGCTAAAGTAGGTGTATAAAAAAGGAAGATCAGAGCCAGTCATTTTCTTTCCCTCCTATTTGCGTTAAACTTTCTTAACAAGCTTAATAGCAGCCGAGGAGATTGCCACTTTACAAATGTTATTAGCAGATGCCAGAAATCCCCAGGAGACTCCTGTGCAAAGTCTAATGTTGAACAGGAATTTTGTTTTTCTTTGCTTTCTATCAGAAGACAAAAATTTCTTTCAATCTTTTTTTGCCCAAATGCGCTCTGATTTGGCTCACATCTCTGCATCCATGCACAAGAGTGTGTGTTACTACCTTGTTTGTATTAATTGGAAATCATCTCCCAGCCTACTTTGCTAAGCAAGAAACTAGCTGCATCATCTTAATTGCCATTCTCAATTTACTCAGTGGAGGTGGAACTTAACTTCATGTCCACTAGGAACAGTTGTTCAGCATCTGCCTCTAATGTGTAGAATTGTGATATTTCTTGATGGTGTATAATAGTGATTACGCTTTTGTTCAGTTATGGGCTATCCAGCATTTGCCCTACAGTATTATCTGACTCTGGACAACTTAAGTATGTTTTATACTTAATTCTATGTATTTTGCCCCATGTAAGCACCAATGGAAACAGCTCTTTTTTTCTTTTTTTTTTTTTTCCCTTCATCCAGAAGCAAAGCATCTTAGCAGCTGAAAACAGCCTCTTCAGCAGCTACCTCCAGTTCCTTGAAAAAGGGAAGACTTGGTACAAAATGTGGGTGACCATCCCCAAGACTGAACCTCTTGTTCTGTATCTGCAAGGAAGTATCCAGGTAAAATGACATTCATGAGAGGGTAAACGCACAGGAAAAAAAAAAAAAAAAAAGAGTAAGTTTAAATATATCAAGCTGAGAAGTAGGTCAAAGGATTTGGCTTGGTTTCAACAACCAAAATGAACTTGGTATTTTGAATATGGCACAAAGCCTCAGAGATTTCACATTTTCTTGTCATTTGTAGTTACTGCTGATATGGTTGTGAGCAAATGTTCCAAGTTCATAGCTTTTCATTTTTTTTTTTAACAAAAAAGGACAAAACAAGGATAATTTGATTATGTTTGGGTTTTCTAGAAGTTTCAGACAGGTAAATTCAAAGGGTTTTTTACCCTGTCATTAGGGAGAGCACTTTCCTGTAAAATGTGTAGACCTACAAAGCAGTCTGAATATTACAGTTGCTGGATCAAGCTTTTCTTTTTTTTTGAAACCTAGTTCTGGGTTGAGAGGGTGGAGATACTTGTGGAAATATAGATGTTCTTCAGCCTGAAAAATGGACTGTGTTTGGTAAAGCTCCTGACGTAGCATCGTGTGATTTTTATCTTTACTTGAAATAATTACTGTGGTAAGCAGTGTGTGCTGTTGAAGCTAACTAGCATTTGTATGTGAGGAAAGTCAGGTGATAGAAATACCTATATCCAAGATAAAATAGCCAAACTAGAAATACCAGTCATGCTTCCTTAGTGCTGAAGATGAAGAATGACAGTGCTGAAAAGAGATCCCACATATCCAATTCTGTATTTGGTGTTCGACACGTTTGTGTACAGCTTTGTTTTCTCTCCTGGGTGGGATGGGAGAAGAAATGGGTCCAAATTCTGCCTACCATTAGCCTGATGTAATTGTAGTGATACGAAGGGTTTGCTTTTTATTAATATCAGTTTCTATGCCAGTAGCTAGGTACAGTCTGGGAATTAAATATTATTCATGATTTTATAAAGCTATTCCAAGTAAAGCTTACCCCATAGCAAATGTTCGACAAGAAGTACACATCCTTAGGAGTGGGTTCATTTTGCTGCTTGTCAGCAAGGGCACCTCTGGTTTGAAACAAATATGCGTAATGTTTTAAGCTGAGTGCTCAAAGGCTGAAAGCTTGAATTTGGGGCTCCAGACACAGCCTACTTGGTTTCGTCTGGGATTCAAACCCCACGCTGGGTAAGCTTCCAATTCATCCCGCGGGCAGCGAGCTGCCTGGCTTCCCTCCTCGTCAACAGGAGATGCATGACTGAAATTACAAGTTGAAAAAGCAAACAGCCTTAGACAAAGCACTAAAAAGAATGCAACAAACCCAATCTTTAGATCTTTCTGGAGTCAGAGTCTGGGGAAAGGCAAAAAGTTTTAAAAAGCAAAGCACAGAGAATGGTTTTGCTGCAAAACTTTTCAATTCATGTGGAAGCTGTGCTTCAGCAAAGGACCAGTGCAAGCCCTGTATCCTGTACAGAACAAGCCCAAGTGCCTCATGTAGGCAAACTTAGGGAAGGAGAGTGGGAAGAGAGGGAGAGGGGTCCTGAATTATTTGGCCTTCCTCACCCAGGAGCAACATATGTCATCTAAGAGATGACTGGAACGAGGAGTTGAGAGGAAGCAACGCCTCTTCCATGATAGAACATAGAAAGAGCATTTCTCCTATTGCCCGACCAGTTGTCTCAGAACAGCACAAGTAATAAACCTACAGGACATAAATCAGCCATATTTAGTGCACAGCACAATGATACTTGATTCTCCAGGCCCCCTCCTGATAGTCATGCAAAGGCCGGGTTGGAAGCTGAAGAACCTTCTGTGCTTCAGGTGCTGTGCTCTTTGCTCCATGTTCTACCAAATTTAATCTCGAGCCTCTCTTGATATTATTAGTAAGATACTGGTTTTTTATGGGGAAAGGATGTCTTTGACATTGTTGATTTTATGACAGTTAAATTTAGGGGTTAGTGTCCTCAACTATTTCAGGTGTGAGATAAATCTCCCAATAAAGCAGCAAGAAAGCATACAGGACAAGGTTGATCTATCTTACATTCAGTCACCAAGCCAGGATTTACTGTCAAGAATCATCAGTTGCAGGCTGAGACTATAAACAACAAAAATGAGTCCGTTCTTTGAGGGTCTACCATTCCCATTTGTATACTTTTTTCAATTTGCATCCAACTGAATGAAAAAATTACGATGCAAATCCCGTTCCTTGATATTAACCCAGTGTTCTTGTTAGTTCTGCTTTACATAGTATACACTAGACTTCTGAGAAAAATCTCTTCCAGAGCTGCTTTCATGGTGGCTGAGTATCTGGAATCAGTTGTGAACCACTCACATGCTTGAATATAATTTTCCCAGGCATTGTTTTGTACAACCACCTCGATGAATCTCGCAAACCTCTTCAGGCCTGCAAAGAAGCATTTCAGTGCCTAAAAAAAGAGGTGCCTTTTAGGAGTAATATTGCCAACAATGGTATTAAAGGTCTTGAAACACAAAGTGAAGCATGACCACAGGAGTTCGAAAGTTGGGGGATCATTTTTTCAAAACAGAACCTCTGGGGGAGGAGGGGTAAACCAAGCTGAATCTGGAGGTTCTGATACAGTAAAAGGCCTGACAGCTTTTGTTCTCTGCACCCATGGCCCTCACACTGAAGAAGGGATGCCAGTGCAGATGGAAATGTGACTTGAAGGCTTTAAAATAGCAAGAAAAATTTTGCTTTAGATCCTTGTTCCGGGAGGATGGGATGAATTAATCCCCTGAGTGTTCAGGGTTTAAGTCTTGCATAAGGCTTTATGCATGAGGATAAAACAGCTTATTTCAATATGGATATCATACGCATTTCATCTGTCCTCAGACAGAGGCAGAATTTGTGCAGCTGTTTGTCATGTTTATCTGAGTGGAGTTGTAAGAGTTTGCTTATAAGCAAAGACCATCTCAGGCTTAACAATCAGTGGTTTATAGAAATTGGTCTGTCCTTCCAAGGGCTCCACCTGGAGCTTCTGCCCCCGTCAGCCTTGTAAAAGGTGCAGCTGCCTCCAGAGCTCTGACATTGACTTACACCTGATGGAGAAATGCAGCATTAAGGAGTCCCAGCTAGCTAGAGAAGTAATGAATTTTGGAGAAATCCGGAGGGCAAATCTGGCATAGCGAGAGCTAGTGTATATAATAATTATCTGGTTTGATCCAAGAGAAAATTTTGCTTCATAAATTCTGAAGAAAAATCCTTTATTCATCGGGTAAATGTGATTTACTCCTAGAAAATAAGGGACTAGCTGAGTTGAGCTGAGGGTCTTAGGGAAGTGTTTTCATGGCTTGTCTGATGACCCTGTTTAGGTGAAGTTTTAATTGGCTCTGCAGGATACTCTGCCTGCATTTTTCATGGTCCTGCAAAGCTTTGCATCCTGGCATGCCTTGCCTCCTGGGAGTCTCTCAACAATTTGTGCAATGTAGGGATTAGATCATAAATGGGTAGAGAGTGGAGTTTGGGTGGAAATAACGAGTTTCTAGGCCTCCTCAAAAGGAGTAGGAGAAAATGGTAGTGGCCCATCAGTGGGTAACCATTGTTCTGTATATTTGTGTAAGAGAGGTTATACACTGCAGCGATGTGCGGTGCAAGAGGGGTGTATATGGAGGGGTGCTTGAAATAGAACTGCCTACATGGTGGAATTGAGCTATGCATTCCCAAATCTTAAACCCTGGGTGTTGTATAGCTGTAATAGAGAAATAAATAAATGCTGCTGTAGTTACCTAGATGAATAACACATTAGTATTATGCTGCTAAAATCAAGATGAGTGCCCGATGCTTGTGATTACTGACAGTATTACACGTCCAGTACATTTTTGTGTTACTCACTATCTCAGGAAAATGTTTGAAATCGATCCTAAAGCAAAGCTCTCTTCAGCACTGAGTAGTTTGGTTTGATGAAATACGGATATCTCACAACCCTAGTATGTTGCATACAGAAATAATTTTAAAAATAATTTAAAAAAACCCAAACAAAAAATGTTCAACCAGCCAAATCCAGTGGGGTCTTTAAAGTGGCATACGTTTCTCTCTGTAAGGCCTGTAAAACCTACTTATATGCTTGGCATAGGGCCTGAATTCCTTGTGGGTGTTGGACTCCAGGTAGGAGGGGAAGGGCTCAGTGGCAGAGGAAATCCAGAGATGCTCATGTACCCGTGGAGAGATCTGGTTTGGGTGTGTGGTATGACTCAAGGCTGAGTGCTTCATGTTTTATCTCTCAGAGGTAATTTAAATCACTTCCATTTGGATCAGGCAGGTACAGAGAAAGTGACAAAGGCATCATATTAAGAAAAGGGAAGCAAGCCCAAAGGCAGTCTGCTTAATTTGCCTGTGTCTGCACATGTTGGATAGATGTAACATGTACAATTCAAACACCAGTTAGCTCTTACACTGCACCTCTTGGCTACAAACGATACTGTTTTTCATTGTCATGGGCAACCTCCATTTTACATGTGACAAGTCTTAGCATCTGTTTTTCTAAAACAAAATCAGCGGAGCAGGTATGGGTGAGCTTGCATGTGCTCTTGTGCATTTTGTGTTCATCAGTCCCATATTTGCTTGCTTTAACACTGCCACAGATGCAGGTCTAGAGCTACTCTGTACGTGCCTGTTCAAACTTCTGCGTGTGCAAGGCCTCCCTGTAACACAGATGCAGCTGTGATGTCAGGATCTAGAAACTGTATGCTGCTTTTAGCACAACAGCTTGCACGCAAATGGGAACTGAATTCTTCAGTGTTTGACTCAAAGTTGCCGTAAATCTCCTTGAGTCGTGCTTGGTCTTCAAGCAGATGGACTCTGGCATTTCTGCATAATGATAACAAGTAGTAGAGGGATACATCAGGAAGCCTGTATTGATTTAATAAAATGTGTGGAGACAATTATGACTCTGTATGTTTTGCCCCTTTAGTTAGCGTGTGTGTTTGTGTTGATGTGAGCAGTTCTGAAACTTGAATTCCTTTAGTCTAAGTGTTAGAAAAGTAATTTTTTTTGCCATTGTTCTCAGAGTTGTGGTCTCCTTCCAGATTTTCAGTCATCTGCATTCAGTATGGAGTGACAAAAGAATTACTTTGCCACTTCTTTGTGGGATGCCTTGTTAACTTTGGTATGAGGCATTGAACTTGAGTAGGCTGCTACACAAGTAGCTGCTACCAGAGGCAATGGCTTTTTACAGATGCTTGGTGTCTCTGTGGTTTAGACTTCAGTTTGGGGACCCACCTTTGAAAATGCTTTGCTTGACATCAGTTTTCAACTGATGTTGCCTTGCTTGGTTATGGCATACCCTGCCTGGCCAAAGTGCGCCTTTCCTGAGAGCTTAGTAGAGGTAGAGGAGTTGGTGGATGCTCAAGATGTGACTGCTAGAGAGCTGGGTCACTCCTTAGATCTGTGAGTTAATCTGGCCTTTAAAAGATGTTCAAGAATCTGAGCTTTGACTTCCCTTGACATCTCTGAAAGGCATCATAAATAACCCAAGACCTTCTGAGAAGATTCACTGATTGATTTTAAAATCTGAAATTCTCTTTTATTTCGAAGTCTCTTCCCTGGTAGTTGTCTTTGTGTCTCTCAGT
This sequence comes from Podiceps cristatus, assembly GCA_000699545.1. Lineage (NCBI taxonomy): Eukaryota > Metazoa > Chordata > Aves > Podicipediformes > Podicipedidae > Podiceps > Podiceps cristatus. Next base: position 6,985 of record KL274506.1, on the reverse strand, counting down.
GTCCAGCTCTGCTTATCTGTCTCCTTTAAACCAATCTTATAAATGTCCCTTAAAGTTCAAAAGGGACTACACCGAACCCTTCTCAGCTGGATCTGGTTGCCTGTACCTAATGCAAAGGTGTTTTTGTAAAAGACAACATGCGTAAGTTCTGTGAAATTAGTGAAAATCCCCAGCCATGCCACTGCTAGATCTGTATTCTTACTGTGAAGGAAGTCTGTTAAATAAGAATAAGGCACCAATAAGTCATTGTTTTAAGTTAAACAGTCGATACCGCCTCTTCTCTGTTAAGCTACAGTAGCGACCGAGGAGGCGAACGCACATGTAGTCTGGAACTGTGTTTACATGCTCATTTAAGCGTGGTGTGCATGTTATGCTGGCTGCATGGGCAGGGCTGGCAGGCTACGGCCCCAGCATGGAGGAGTTTACACACGCCAAGACACTCTGGTCTGGCAAGAGTTGGGGTGTCGCTGCGTAACCTGAGCGTGTGCCTGGTGACCATGTCTCAGGTGTAGGGTAATGCATCTCCAGTCACATCATACTGCTTCAAAGTGAGCTTTAAACTTGTTTGAAACAGGCGTTTCTTTAATTCCATTGAGAGGAAATCTTTCTTCCCAGTGCAGTGTACCCCCACTCCTCTTATTTCAAATACCTTTTGTTGCTGAATTTTTACATTTGTTCCTTCTTCTTTAGGATGGACGGAGCTTGCGTCCTGTTCCTCTGCCTGGATACGAAGTCAGTTTACCAGGTTCTGGTGAGAAGTTTGAAGTGAAGCATGTCTTTAAGCTTTGCCAGTCTCAGCAAACTCTATATTTCAGTGCGGAAGATGAAGAACTGCAGATGAAATGGATGGAAATTCTCACCAAAGCAGCCAAAGGGGAAAATGAAGATACAGCTGAAGGGCTCGGCAACCCATAGACCAAGTTCCATTTAGTTTCTTTCCTTACATGCTATAAACCATCACTTGAATTTGGTATTCATGGCACTTTGGAATCTGTATGGCTTTATATTTTCATGTGTCTGCATAGGAAATTCAGTGGTATCTCTCCTTTTATTGTACATTTCTCACTTACAGTAGTTACCTGGCATATATTATGTTAAAGGAAAAGGTAGTTGTAGTTGTTGGTGGTGTCAATGCTGGTTTTAGAACAAAAGACAAGGAAAAAAGCATTAATTTTAACAAAGGTAATGGAAAACCATCGGTCTCTTGTTTTCCTAAATGTATATTTTCCGGTTCTTTTGATTGCTGTTCAGTGCAGGATGTGTATAGTCTGTGATTAGTTCTATAAATGCTGCCTTTTAAGTTAAGTGTTGTAAAGGCTTGTGCTGGCCACTGACATTCCGTTCTCTGTCCTTTCCCTCCTGGTAAAAGGTCTCTGTGAAGTGTGAGCAATGTCCTGAGTATTTTCCCTTTGCTAAAACTATGTCTCTGCTATTTTGAGATGACCTGTTCACAAGACAAATACTGTAGAAGGGACTTCTAAAAATGACTGCAAACTGTGCAGAAAAGAACATTAAGAAGCCTCTTTGATTTTAAGCATTTATAATATTGTTTTGTTTTCCTTTGAAATCAGTACCTTCCTTCCTTCTATTTGAACCCATTTTGATGTAAGTGAACAAACGTTTTATACTGCGAACTGGGTTATGATCAATAAACGAGAACATTTTTAGTACACACAGTACAAAAAGGTGACTTTTTTGTTGTATTGATTAATTTAAAAGTGACCTAGGATTTATTTATATAATTTGTAAATAATGTTTCATAAGTATTTTAAGAATTTTTAAAGGATCTCAGCTAATTAACAGGATTTAGTGCATAGAATAACAGATATTTGTATGAACTGAATTTGTAATTTAATTTTCCTGTTCACCTGTATTTGTCTTATTTTCAAACCTAAGTGCTTATCTATTTAAATAAAAATTCGTGCAGTTAATTCCTGAGCCAGGTCTCCAAGGCACAGCAAGCTTTAGGTCAACCTTTAATACAGGTTTAAAAAAACCCAAGCAAACAACAAAAAACCAACAAAAACAAACCAAAAAAGAAAAAGGCATGTCTGTTCCTAGTGGTAGTAAGCATGTAGTAGTACTGATAAAAATGAAATAAAATCTGTCACAGTACTGTATTTTTAAATGGTTTGGTTTAACTTTTGTTTCCTCTTCAGCCTTCTACATTTTCTGGTGTTAGTAGAAAGAAAGAGCCACTCCATACAGCCAGAGTTTGTTAGAATTGTTGAAAATTAGTGATCTGCATCAGTGAGTATTTTTTTTGCCTAAAGAAAAGGATTTGTTTTTTTCCTTGCTTGGGGTTTGGGTTTGGTTGGTTTGGTTTTAGTTTGTTTTACATCGGTGTAACAGAGCATATACCCAAAGTCCATGATGCTAAAAGTTAGAAGCCATGTATTTAATTAAGTAAGTACTGGTAAGATTTCATGAGACTCGCATCTTCCCTCTCCTCCCTGCCCACTCTCTGATCAGTCAGCATGGAAAAGGTTTCTGGCAGAGTAATTTTTGTCATGCAGTTCATGAAAAGGAATTATTTTCAGTGTGTGTTATTTCTTCCCCCAAGCTTCCCTGAAAATGTAATGATATAGAATGCTTACCTTGAAAATTTACTAATTTTGTAATATTTCTGTTTTGGGGTTGGGTTTGTTTTCTTGTTCATTTTGGTTTGTTTATAAGTTTTTCCTTTATTACTCCGCTTGCTTGATTCTTTTTTTTTCTTACCAAGAGAGAAAACGGAAGGGAGAGTGGTAAACCAAACCAAAATTAATTCATCTTAATATATCTTTCATTTTCTATTTTTATTAACCAAGAAAAAAACTTTAACATGGTTTTGCAATTTTTCTTCATTTTATTATTTTTTGAGAAATAAGACGTCAAAATACACTTCTAATCATTTTATATTCCTTAGTTCACCTTCTTTAAAAAAAAAAAATCTAGAAAATATTTGTACTGTACCTGCAATGATAATACACGATGGCACCTGTGGCATTTGTGTCACGGTTCTCATGCAGCGTCTTTGTTTCCAGCATGTCTTTCCGCTTTCAGAGGACATGGCAAGGAAGCTGCCTGGGGAATCTCTGCTTTATGGCTAAGTCCTGAGTCATCAAGAGCTTCTATGCTTTAAAGCCAGAAACTTAAACCTTGTCTGGGAAACTAATACCAGGCCATTGCAGCTCCCAGAGCTCTGCTTTTGTTTGTTGCAGCATGAAAATGCTCGGCCTAGAGCCTAAAATGAAACAGCTAATGGTGTTACAGATTGGGATCTCGTTCCCTCAGTCATGGTCAGCAATGTGACTGTTGTCCAAATCAGTGGTACTTCTCCCTAGGCAGTATTATCTTCTCTTAAAGCCTGATTCAGCTCTGGGTGAGGTTGAAGGAAGAGTCTCTGTTGACCACAGTTGGCATTGCATTGTATTGGAGTGAGCTAACTCTCCTACTTTTAGAGGGGTTATTCAGGTTTCGGATTATTCTTTCCTGTTCTTGAGACATCTGTGGTGTTTAACATAAATGAGTTCAGTGATATGAGGGTTGAGAACATGATCCTGGGAGATTAATCTTTCAAAACATCTGAATACACATCTTTTAAGAATATGTGGAATAATAATTACTTCAGACTTCCCTGAATCCTGGTTAATTCATGGATTCTGCCACATCAAGGAAATTAGCTGCCTTTTTTTTTTTTCCTTTTTTTTTTTTTTTTTTTTTTTTAATTTATGAACATGAAAGAAGGCCTGAGATGATGGCAGTCTAGTTCACATGTTGATAAACAGGCATGCCAAAGTTGCAGTCAGCTAAGCCAGGCAGGAGTCCCTGAGCTTCCAAAATCTGCATTCTCCCCATTTAGTTTTCTAGCTGTGCACTCAAACTGTAAACCTCCTTTGGTCCCTGGCTGGTAAACTGATGGGGCTTGGGAGTGCTCTGGGGAAAGCACCGGTAAATGCTTCTGCTCATGCAATAATGCTCTTCTCTAGGCATATGGGTTTGGCTACTGTCAGCGTCGGGGTGCTGGAGATGGGAAGCTGTAGTCAGCCTCATTCTTATTTTCTGTTGATGAAACCAGAATATTTTGTTTAAATGACCCATTGAATGAAGAGTTGCAACTGAGAAACTCATGATATTGAGAAACAATTCAGGTTAACTTTACAGGCATTTAGCTATAAAGAGCTAACTTCTTAGTTTTAACCTTTACTTTTTGTACCATCATTTCTGTCTGTAGTATCTTACAGATCTATTAGATGTGTACTTGAACAAATCATTGCATATGTAGAAGGGAAATTTTACTGTTTTAGCTATAGTGTTCATGCAGAACAGAGAGATATGGTACAGAAACCTTTTGACATCTTCTGTGATCATTGCATGGCTTTTTTTGGTCGAATTTGCATAGTTTTTGAAAATAACATGGCAGTTCAGACCAGCCTTCTATACAAACACATTTATCATGAACCCAGAGGTGTCTCTGGCATATTTGTCTCCGAAAGCCACATGAAATATGAAGAAAGGTTTCTTGTGTCTATGAAGTTTTGTTGCTCCAGTTGTCCTTCCAGTAAATAAGTTACAGAAATGGTTCAATCGTATGTAACGGAGTAGCTCGGAAGAGGGTGATACAAACGCCAGAATTTTTTTTTTTTAATGGTTTAGGAAAGGAGAAGGCAATCCCTTGCTTCTTGTGCAGGACACCGAATTTCCAGCATTTTGGCTGTTAATGGAAAAGAACTTATGTCAAATGATATAGCTAAAAGTGTTGATGTACTCTGAAAGAACTATGTTACATTGTTTTCGATCCAGCTCTGAAATTAATAGAGTATCTTTATTTATTTGGTTTCTTCAAAAAAAGATAATCAGGTCATCCGTTTAACAGGCATTTATCAAGGCACAAAGTGAGGTCCAAGACATGAAGAGGTAAATACCACCTTTTAGTAGATCTTACTCATCTGAAAGGCAGCAATTCTTGTTTCTTGTTCTTTGGGATGAGGTAACAAACAAGTAGGGGTTTTCTTGCCTATTTTGCATCCTGGCATAGTTTCCCAGAAGCAGCTGCCCAGCAATACTGAAACCGTAGATTAAAGTTGGTGGTTAACCTATCTGACAGCCGCCTTACTTCCCTCACTGTCTTTCACCAGCAGCATGGAACATTTAGCTGCTAAATATAAATGACTGCATATCCTGTAAACAAGCACCTTCCCTTTTTACGTACCTACCATTTCTCCTTTTCTGTTCTTCAATCCATATGCGGCATGGCAAGGTTTTTCACTGGGCTTGCGTATTTGTCTGGGTTTTCACTTCGCTGGGCACTCCGCAAACCCAGGGAAGCTTGACGGAGTTGAGTGATTGCATTTTGCTGTAAAACAAAATAGTGATAAAACAGGCTTTTCAGAAAGCAGTTGCTGGCTGTCCTCACAGATACTGTGTGATCTATGATCACAGGAGATTAGACTAGAGGAAGAATCCTGTTTGGAGTCTGTGAAATAGAGTTTGGGGGAGCTATCACCAGCTTACGTGGATGAGTTGCTCAAATGCAGCAGAATAAACTTAGCTGTCCTTAGAATTGTGGCTACCATCAACAGTGTAAAAGACTGTTACTTAGACATGTGTTACCAAAGTGGGTCAAACAACAAAATTCAAATAACAAACCCTTCACCTGGAATAAATTAGATTAACTTCACCAATGCATTTAAATGAAGCTAGTATCTGACCTGCAATTTTGATTTGGTTTTGACTGACAATAGATTTCAAAAAAGCCTTCCCTCTTCTCAGTATTTTTGCCCCATCCCACCCCAAAGAAAGCTTATTGAAAAGCTTAAAAGTTTCAGAGCAGCGTGTGCATGTGGTGTCATGACTCAATGAGGAGTCATGTTCAGCTTCAGAAGGAAATGAATGGAAATCCCAAAATTTTAAAGAGTCTCTGTGTTCCTGTGTCTAGACTATGCACACTGCATTGGAAAGCTCTAGTTTCTAAGTTCCAAAATTTGTTTCTCAGGTGGACCCATGTTCCTTGCAAATGTCAAGTAACTTCCCTATGTTTCAGGAAGATGCTCTGCAGACATGGGAGTTTCTTAGTTCCCTAGTCAGATCAAAGAGATTTCATATGGTCACTAGCTAGTGTATTTAAGTCTGAAAAGTAATAATTAGTTATTCCATCACCACAGAATGGGCAAGAATCTGTCAAGACTTTCACACCGTGTTACAGTAATTAGCCATTTGCTCTAGAAGGTGTTGCACCATGATGGTCTGTAAGTCACAAGAAGAGGTTAAACTGGAAAATACAATGTTGTCCCACTTCTGGTGCTGAAGATGCTGCTTTCAAATTCCAAGCTGAAGCTGGCAATGTTTGGTGTGAAACTGGTGACAGCAAGTACCAGCTGATTTCTGCGTTGGGTAAGAATAATTAAATGCTCTGTATGGGCCTTGTGCATGCATTATTAATGTCACTCTCCACATTGGGCAGCACATTTTTGGTTTGATAAAAGGCCCAGTATTGACTCAGGTTATACTGGAGCTGTAAAGGGATCTGGGGAAGTTTTAATTCTCAACACTTTGAAGCTGCTTGTGGTATTAAGTTATAGTAGTCTGGGTGCTTTGGGCAAATCTGGAAGTGTTGGGATGTGTCCACAGACAGCCATGGATAGGAGGGTGTTTTAGGAACAGCCATTGTGCTGTTCATAGGCTGGACAGTCCATTTAACTATTTCGCAAGGAAAATTGTACAGTAGGTTTTTAGAAGTCTTTCTTGATTACAGTAAATGCTGTTGAAAGGGAGCAGCATTTACTGTATAACTGAAAGGGAATATATACTGAAAGGGAATAACTCAGCAACAGAATTAAAATAGGAAAATCTATGTACTGAAAACAACGTGAAAGGGAAATAAACTTAGGGCGTGTGTCGTATGACTCTTAGAGCTAGGTAGGACTTCAGGGGTGGTGTATCAACAACTTGGGAGAGGGAGCAATAATGTACTAATGGAGTCAAATCCAGTTGGCGGCCGGTC
>KL274504.1:3088-18172 GCA_000699545.1 Podiceps cristatus | reverse complement strand
GAGAACAAAACAGAAATAATCATTAATTCAGTGCAGAAATTCTGGATATGCCTTGAATACACTTGGCAATCCTGTTTCCCCTATCTCAAAAAAGATAGAGTAGAAAAGGAAGAGTCTAAAAGAAAAACAACAACAGTGCTCAAAACTATAGAACAGCTTTTATACAGTAAACAGATGAATAGCCTTAGTCTCTTCAGCTTGGTGACTACTGAGGGGGAGAGATAAGAGAGAGATACAAAATCAAAAGGAGCACAGAGAAACTAAACAGGAATGAGTATTCCCTAATTTTTTTCTCATAAAAGGTAGGGGATGCCAAATGTAAATAGCTAGAATCAGGTTCTAAAAGCCAAATACTTTCCCTGCTTAACCACCCCACCCCGCAAAAAAAAAAAAAAAAAAAAAACAACAACAAAAAATTTCGTCATGCAATAGTTAATATAGGTAATAGACCTGGGAAACTTACTGCTGAAGGACATTGTGAATGGACGATATAAGCATTAAATGAGAGACTGGAAAAAAATAGAAAATAAAAAAAAATGTATTTTGTGTTATTAAATAGATAGAAATCACCCATAGCTCAGAGAAAATCACTGCAGTAGTCCTAGGATAGGATAGCAATGTAAAATAGAGTGAGGATGGGGAAAATAATATATATGCTTACCTTCTTGTGACAGCCCCTACACAATCTTTAAGATCATCTTTGAGGATCAGACAGGATACCTAAAATCTTCTTACAATCATTCCTGCATTCTTATATTTAAGGACAAATGCAAAATGTGTGTGTTCCATAGGTATTTCAAAACAATCCACATTAAAAAAAAAAAAAAAAAAAAAAAGAGGAAATTGGTATCTTAATTGTTTTTGTTTCTTATGCATTACATAGGTGGAAGAGAGATACATGCTTGTGGTGTTTATTTAGCAAAAATGTTTATCATTGTGAATAGTGATCGTATTGGAAGGTGACACAGGCAACTACATACAAGTAGACATGTATTTTCTATTCATTTTGACCACATTTTTTTACTAACATACATTAATACCTTCCAATTTTAATGTATTTTTTAAATTGTTTCTTTCTTTGGTATACATATATCAACTACTGGTTGATAAAACAGGATGTAATTCTAAATACTAGATTTACACTCTAAAATTGTGACATCCAAAATGTCATTGTGCTTGTTTCGGCTGGGATAAAGTTAATTTTCTTCATAGTAGCTAGTATGAGGTAGCTATAGACACTGTTTTCCTAGTAAAAAACATCATCTATTGTCTTTTAAACGTGAAGGCTGAAGTGAAACTTCAGGATGGCAAGATATTCTGATAATGGTCCTTTCTATATCACTATAGAATTATCATAATACATGGTGATTGATTATTTGATGAGAATAGTGGAAGAAGAAGGGTAAATGCTCCTTTTCGTGTCAGTTAGAGTATTCTTTGAAAATTAACATTTAGAAAAACACAAGTAAAACACATCTTAATAAATTCTTTGGGTTTCAATGGAATGGAAAGCAACATAATTTTATATTGTTCTCAAGTGAAAAGTTTAGTGAAGTATAAGTCATTTTCCGTTAATTAATAACCTAATAGCAGAAATAAATTTCATCCAATATATGTTTTCTCTTAATTAAATATAACCTTGGGAACAGTGACCTGAAGTGAACAGTTTAAAGTAGAGTACTCTCTTAACCAGGAGATTACAAAGCTATTTTCTCAGTGAATGTCAAATTAAATTTCTGTAGTTCAAAAGAAGGACTAGCAAGTGTATCATTTGCTGGCTAGAACATTCTCATGGGAAATACAAAGTTTAATTTTCTGAAGCAGAAAAAGGAACTTTTCCTTTATCTCCAAGGGAATCCACATGTTCACATTTTTATTCATGAAAGCTTGTCTGAAACAGTGTATCACTAAAAAATATACTGTTTCAACTTCCACCACTTGCTTTGTCTCACAAAACATACCAAATAATTCTGTTATTTCATGCTCCTGGTGAATTATATCATTACTGCTGCTACATAAATGCAGATCAACCTGTGATTTACTCATACATATACTCTGCATTATCTGTTGGGGTTTTTTGCAGTGTCCAGAATGGAGAGGAAAATGGGTGACATAAAAAAGATATCTTTGGTTCAGCACATATAAGAATAAATCAGGGTGACTGAATCAAAAATGTGAAGCTGCAAGCTCTTTAAGATGTATTGCTGATTTTCACCACTGGCTGCTGATTCTATTCTTAGTGAAATCCATGACAGTCAACATCAAATTAATTGACAATATAGATATATCAAATTACATAACGTTCTGATAAAACACAAAATTACTACTTTGTTATATGTAGTACTTTGGATATATATGATAGTCACTGTCTTTTCTCAGTCAGAATATCAGACCAACCTCAGTGGTGTTTCTGTTGGCAGAAAACTAACAAATTGTTCCCATAAGTCCCAATGTATGAATTCTATTACTTTTATGAACTGTCTCAGTTAATATTCTCACCATTTTTATGCATAAAAGATGTAAACTTCCTTTGGTACTAGGCACCACTACAAATTCCATAGTAAACAAAAACTGTATTTCAGGTTTTTCCAACTATGCTTGTGGATTTCAACATCAGATGGCAAAATTCAGGTAACAGAGATCTATGAAGAAATACAAGCTCCTTAAGCTAACAGTACAAAGAAGAACATCAAAGTAATTTTGTACCATATTGAAAAGTAAAAGACTATTCTTCTATAACACCAGGGAAGGACATAAAGAATATTCACCGTGGCAAAACCACATGAAAAGTTAGAACCAAAAATCAATATATTCTCAGCATTTTATCCTTCAGTCCTGATCTCTATTAAACAATCCACTTTAAAGATAAAAACAACCTAACATACTTTATACAAGTTTCACTTCTACACAAGAGTTTGCACAGGACTGCTTTTTGTACCCAGCTAGCAGCTATGCCCAGGTGCTTATTCACAGTAATTCAGCACAGTTAGGGCCAATTATCTCACCTTCAGGATATGAGTAGCTGCTAGCTGCAATCACCCTTTGCTGGACTACAAATTCATAGCATTTTGTCCTGTTGTAATCCACCCGTGAATTCAGCTTCTATGGCAATAACAAAAAATAATTAATTTTTGTTGGAATGCATATATTTTATTAGTAAACTACTTGAAAAGTATAGCTTAATATTAACATTCAACCACTTGTTCTTCACATGCTACGAAGTTCTTTCCATAGGTGATTATATACATTACACCTAATTTTCCATAGTCCTGAGTATGACTTAAATGGAGCTTTACTGTTCCATTACTATGTGAAAGCTTCAATATTGGTGTTATTATGTTTATTTACTTGGATGAGAAACTAAAAGGAAAAGAATTTAAACATGGCTTCAGATAAACCCCTCTCAGAAAATATGTATATTAAAAAACAAAAAAATGCCATTCTATTGCATTTGAAGATTTTATTTTTTCTTCTAGTCTAGCAAATTAAAAATTTACACTAGTTTTGTCATGAAGATTAAAGCCTTGGATGTTACAAGAACAAGGGATTTCTAGTAGGAAAAATATTTTTTTCCACGAAAAGTGAGGAGAGATCTCATTATGTTTTGTTCTCATAGCTTTGGCTGAGATGACAACAAATTTAGGTCTTTCTAGGTGAGATTACACTTTGAGTAAAGTAAGCATGCATATACATGGTAATTTTTGAGCACTGAAAACATGATATAATAGGAAGGTTCAATAGAAGATTATTTGGTAGAAATCTGAAAGCACAGTTGAGAGCTGAAGGAAATACAATAAATGGCCTTTAGAGCAAACTTTCTGATTCAATAGAGATATATTTCTACATAAGAACAATAGATAATATGAAAAGTACATACCAGAGCAGTTGAATTTCATCGAAAAGGAGGTTCACTCTTGCTTCAAACACACTGCGTGCTATGACAAACAAATAACATCAAAATATCCACATCTAGAGAAAGTAGGAAAATGACTGATCTACTGGATAAAAATACATGTGGAAAAAAGAGGTCCAGCCCCTCCTACCTTTTCAGCAGCTATGTGTTGTGAAGAAAGAGCTAACAGAGGATTCAAGATTAGTACTGAAATCTGTGTCAAATAAAGAAACCTGGAGTTAGGCATGAAGGTCCTGCAGAGAGAAGATATTTTAAATCCACCTACATTTCCTTTCACTACTTTTTATTTGATTAGCCAAGGCAGTTCTTCCTCAACATAGTGGCTCTGGAGTTGTCATTATAGGATCGCATTCTTCAAGCATTTTGTGATTTTGTGGGGAGCCTAACCACTTACCAATGTATTTTGAATTGCACTCTTGGATGAAAGAACTAGCTGACTATCTTAGTACTGTAAATTCTGATTTATCTAGCTATCAATGGATATTAAATGCCATTAACACCTATAATACCTTTTTTCAACAACATATTGGTTCAAAAACAGCTGCCTGGACATTGTCAAGCAGATAAGTGTCCTGTTTTCAAAAATCTTTTCCAGGCATGACAGCATATCTTTCCATAATTTATAAACAGTCTGAGCTCAGGCTGCTTTCTAAAATAGTTGATGAAAGATATGCATCTAGTAGTATGTACTCAGGGAGAAGGGTCAAGGAGAACAGACATCTTTCACTCCTTGCATAGGGGCACAGTGTATGTTTATGCTACTAAATTAAATGTGCTCAGCCATGTTCCCTTACGTTGAAGCTAACTAGCACTGAAGCCAGCAAAAATCGTGATTAAACTCTGTTCTCATCTAAAACAGACCAGATGCATCCAGACCACTTATTCAGAATAGTACCATGTTAACAGCCAAGCTAAATTCAAAAATTGGTGGATTAGTGACCAGTACTAGACAAAAACATCCCAGGCTACCAATTTAGCAACAAAACTGACACAGCTCAGCTGCCCAGGATCATTCCCTGCTACTACTTAGCTTTTTTGCACTAAGTTTATACATGGCATTGAGAAATTCAGGAACATGTTGTATTACTGTAAACAAATCCTTTATTTCTAGTAGATCATTCTCCTATGAACTAATCAAAGGATAATGCTCACCAAAACCAGCAGTATACTCATACAGCTAAAGGAGTTCTAATGTTAGAAGGAAATAGAGATTTGAAATTAGCACAAAGATTTAATAGATTGTTAGAACAATAGGAAAACACTTGGGAGAGGCAAATGGTCAAGACAGTAACCAAGAGGCTTAAAGCACTAAGTAAGGCATTTAAGATACAGTGTATATCTTTTCCTGAGGTTACTAACAAATCTACTCCAATACAACACAATAAAATAGAATTAATAACACATTAACACAAATAATAGATACACTTTACCTCTCTCTAGTTAATTGATATTTCATGGAAATGCAATAAATCCTTGAGAGTTCAGTTAGGGCATCTCTAAATAAATGGGGGAATTGACATTGAAATTATTCTAACGTAAAGTTTTGCTAGCTGATAGCAAATAAGATATGAGAATAATATCTGCTGGCTGGGTGGGAGACTTGGACCTGGACTCGGAGGGGCAGCCTCACGTTCACAAGCCCTGATCTTCGTGGGAGACTTCAACAACCCCGATCTCTGTTGGAGGGACAACGCAGGAGGGCATAAGCAATCCAGGAGGTTCCTGGAATGCATTGATGATAACTTCCTTACCCAAGTGACAGAGGATCCAACAAGGAGAGATGCTATGCTGAACCTTGTTCTCACCAGCAAGGAGGGGTTGGTGGGGAATGTGAAGCTCAAAGGCAGCCTTGGCTGCAGCAACCATGAAATGGTGGAGTTCAAGGTCCTGAAGGCAGCGAGGAAGGTGCACAGCAAGCTCACTACCCTGGACTTCAGGAGAGCAGACTTTGGTGTCTTCAGGGATCTGCTTGGTAGAATAGCATGGGATAAAGCCCTGGAGGTAAGAGGGGCCCGAGAAAGCTGGTGATGGTTCAAGCGTGACCTCCTCCAAGCTCAAGAGTGATTCATCCCAACAAAGAGGAAGTCAGGCAAAAACACTTGGAGGCCTGCATAGATGAACAAGGAGCTCCTGGACAAAGTCAAAAAAGGAAGCATACAGAGGGTGGAAGCAAGAACAGGTAGTCTGTCTGAGCAGCCAGGGATCAGGTTAGGAAAGCTAAAGCCCTGGGAGAATTAAATCTGGCCAGGGATGTCCAGGGCAACAAGAAAAGCTTCTGTAGGTATGTTGGTGATAAAAGCAAGACTAGGAAAAATGTGGGCTTGATCCAGAAGGAAATGGGAGACCTACTTACCCAGGATATGGAGAAGGCTGAGGTACTCAATGACTTTTTTGCCTCAGTCTTCACCAGCAAGGGCTCTAGCCATGTCACTCAAGTTGCAGAAGGCAAAGGTAGGGACTGGAAGAATGAAGAACCGCCCACCATAGGAGAAGATCAGGTTTGAGACTGTCTAAGGAACATGCAGGTGCACAAGTCCATAGGACCTGAGGAGATGCATCTGTGGGTCCTGAGGGAACTGGCAGATGAAGTTGCTAGGCCACTCTCCATCATATTTGAGAAGCTGTGGCAGTCCAGTGAAGTTCCCACTGACTGGAAAAGGGGAAACATAACCCCCATTTTTAAAAAGCGAAACCAGGAAGACCCAGGGAACCACAGGCCAGTCAGTTTGACCTGTGTGCCTGGCAAGATAATGGAGCAGATTCTCCCGGAAACTATGTGAAGGCACATGGAAAGTAATGAGGTGATTTGTGACAGCCAACATGGCTTCACTAAGGGCAAATCGTGCCTGATAAATTTGGTGGCATTCTGTGATGGTGTTACAGCTTTGGTGGATAAGGGAAAAGCAACTGACGTCATCTACCTGGACTTGTGCAAAGCATTTGACACTGTCCTGCACTGTCCTCCTTGTCTCAAAATTGGAAAAACAGGGATTTGATGGATGGACCACTCAGTGCATAAGGAATTATCTGTATGGTTGCATTCAAAGTGTTGCGGTCAATGGCTCAATGTCCAAATGGAAAACAGTGACAAGTGGCGTTCCTCAGGGGTTGGTATTGGAATCGGTGCTGTTTCATGTCTTTATCGGCAACATGGACAGTAGGATGGAGTGCACCCTCAGCAAGTTTGCAGATGACAACAAGCTGTGTGGTGCTGTCGGCATGTTGGAGGGAAGGGATGCCACCCAGAGGGATCTTGACAGACTTGAGAGGTGGGCCTGTGCAAACCTCATGAGGTTCAACAAGGCCAAGTGGGTCCTGCCCATGGGTCAGCACAGTCCCAAGCACAGCCCTGCTGAGAATGACTTGTGGGTTTTGGTTTATGAGAAACTCAACATGACAAGGCAATGTAGACTTGCAGCCCAGAAAGCTAACCATCTCCTGGGCTGCATCCAAAGCAGTGTGGCCATCAGGTTGAGGGAGGGGTTCTGCCCCTCTGCTCCGCTCTGGTGAGACCCCACCTGGAGCACTGCATCCGTCTCTGGGGCCCTCAGCAGAAGACAGACATGGATCTGTTGGAGCAAGTCCAGAGGAGGCCAGGAAGATGATGCGAGGGCTGGAGCACATTTCCCATCAAGACAGGCTGAGAGAGTTGGGGTAGTTCAGCCTGGAGAAGAGAAAGCTCTGGGGAGGCCTTCTAGGAGCCTTCCAGTACCTACAGGGGGCCTACAAGAAAGCTGGAAACTTTTGGCAAAGGTTTGTAGTGATAGAACAAAGGGTAATGGCTTTAAACTGAAAGAGGGTTTATCCTGGTTCCTAAGCAGAAGAACATTTGTCCTGTTGAACATCTTGTCCAATTTCAATCAAATATGACAGTTTAAGTGATGATCAAAAATTTCTTTGACATCTTTTACATATCTTAATGTTGAATTGCACTCTAGAAGTGTCAACTGATTGTAAAAGGAATTTACATGTTTAAGGTGTAGATGTCTACATCTGGTGTGACAAATCCTATCAAAAGCTGCAAGGAGTCAGCTAGAGGAAAGACATGTTATTAATGGCACCTTGAGGAAATGCAACTAAATGTGTTATTATATCTCATAGAATCCATATAAGTGAAGACAAGTATATATAACGTATAAATCTATATATATCATATAATAAGTATTTGTAATACATATAAATGCATAAGAACACTCAATGTATAGCAAACTTCTGTGTGGGCTAATTCTTCCTGGAGTGAAACCAAAAGAGAAGACAGAAATCCATGTGGAATCAGGTATCACTAATTACGCTTTCCAAGCTGAAACGTATTACTAAGCTTAGTGGAGCAACATCAACGTATCTCTGCATAAGTTTTTGTGATGTTCTCTCTTCATCTTTCAGCATTATGCTGTTTACCAGCACTGTTTCAAATGCTGCACATTAAAATACACTAAAACTGAACTATGGATATGTTGCACTTCCACCCTTCTTTTATACCTTGAAACCCAGAATTGGAACAAAAGCATTTGTTCTTAGGCTGTCAATATGTTCTACAATAAGACTGGACCAGAGCTTCTAAACTAAAATAAGGAAAAATAATTCAGAAAATCAATACCCATTGTTTTCTTTTTTACTTTTGGGGAAAAATCATCCCACAACAAAGAACGTGGTATCAGGTGGACACCTGTTGGTGTTTTGGTGTACCTTTATAGCTTATATTGAATGGCAAGCTTTGTCTCATCTAGGGTAGTTTAATGGTGCCTGTCAGCTATTCAATAATGTATGAGTGGCATATCATTCTCCGTTTCCCTTGTCAGTGCTTACCTTGTAGGGAGAGATAAAAGGCCTGGATGTTGATAAACTCATCTTCATCCATCCAGATAATACAGAAAATCTTGCACAACAGTTGATTTTGAAAGATTACCCCTGGAATTGTTGGTATACTTAGTGGAAAACTTGGTAAGGCATTTAAAATACAATCCAATGAGATGGAAGCTAGTAATACAGAACATTTCAGAGAAATTATATGATGGGTGCAGTTCAGCTTTCCTGGAAACAGTATTAGTTCACAAGTACTGGAACTACTGGTTTTCCACAGGCAGCTACTTAACAAATCTCAAACCACAAGTATTCTCTTGTTAGAGTTTTAAAGAGAAGAGAATAATCCACAGCATAACTATGAAGCAGTAATTCTAATTCTTCCAACTGATTCTATAAAAAAGAAATGTAAAATATTACAAAGAAAAGCAGTTTTGCACTGCTAATTTCAATTACTATCCAAACCTTCCTGAGAGGTTTTGGTTTTTGCTTTAGTTTTTTTTGTTCTTTAGCATGCTTTACTGATGAGAGAGGCCTAGGAAATACATGTGAATCTGTGTAAGTTTGGTCATATTAGTGTCATATGTTTTAATGTTCCTGTTGCAACATTAAAACCAGTTGGTGTATGGCTTTCTATTGTCCAAGTAACTTAACTTTGTCTAATGTTTTAGACTTCCACTAAGGTGGAGACCACTTACTCCTATCTTACCTGCTTAACTATGTCTTGCACAATTTGAAGTCTAGAGCCTGACAGTCCAGCACTTTTCCTTGTGCAGAACATGTCTATCTCAGTCTGTTCTATATATCTAAACTCGGTATCCCTACCTCAATTTTCAGTTTTTCAAAATGTTCTCCCTGCAATACCTTGCAAATATCAAGGGAACCTTGTGGTTCGTGTCTACTACAGGCCTCTTGATCAAGGGGAGACTATTGGCAAAACTTCTTACTCCAGCTGCAGGAAGCATCATGCTCACAGGCTCTCATCCTGCTGGGGGCTTCAACCACCCCGGCATCTGCTGGGAAAGTAGCATGGTGACCTGTATGCAATCCTGGAGACTCCTGAAGTGCATGGAGGATCGAACTCTTAAGCCAGGTAGCAGACAGCCCTACCAGAGGGTGTGCGATACTGGACCTGATGGTCACCAACGCGAGTGAGCTAATCAGTGACATCAAGATTGGAGGCAGCCTGGGCTGCAGTGATCAGGCACTGGTGGAGTTCACAGTCCTGAGGGATATGGGTCAGCCAAAGACTAAAGTCAGGACCCTGAATTTTAGGAAAGCGAACTTCCAGCTCTTTAAGGAGTTAGTCAATAGGACCCCCTGGGGAACTGCCCTCAGGAACAAGGGAGCAGGACAGAGCTGGCAGATCTTTAAGGGTGCTTTCCATAAAGTGGAGGAGTTCTTGATCTCCAGTTGCAAGAAATCAGGCAAAGAAGGCAAGAGACTGACATGGCTGAGCTGAGACCTGATGGTCAAACTAAAAGGCAAGGAAATGCAGAGGCAGTGAAAGCAGGGACAGGTATCCTGGGAAGTGTATAGGGATTCTGACCAATTTTGTAGGGATTGGGTCAGAAAGACCAAGGCATGGCTAGACCTGAACTTGGCAAGGGATGCAAAGAATAGTAAGAATGGTTTCTACAGGTATGTCAGCCAAAAACAGAAGATCAAAGAAAGTGTGTGTGTCCCCTCTCCCCCCGCCCAATGAGCAAGACTGACAACGGACAAGGAGAAGGCTGAGGTCAACAACTTAGTTCACAAAGTCTTCACTGGCGACCTGTCTTCTCACACCTCTTGAGTGGATTGACCACAAAGCAGGGACTGGGGGAGCAAATTCCATCCCGCTGGTGGTTCGTGACCACCTGAGGAATCTGAGCATACATGAGTCTATAGGGCCTGATGAGATGCATCCCAGAGTCTTGAGGAAACCGGCTGATGTAGTTGCCAAGATACTCTCCATGATATTTGAAAAGTTATGGCAGTCAGGTAAAGTCCCTGGGGACTGGAAAAAGGGAAACATTGCCCCCATTTTTAAAAAGGGTAGGAAGGAGGACCCTGGGAACTACTGATCTATTAGCCTGGGAACCTCTGTGCCTGGGAAGATGATACTGCAGATCCTCCTAGAAGTTATGCTAAAGCACATGGAGGACGGGGGGATGACTGGAGAGAGTCAGCATGGCTTCACTAAGGGCAACTCCTGTCTGGCCACATAGTGGCCTTGTACAATGGAGTGACTACATCAGTGAACAAGGGAAGAGCTATGGATGTCATCTGTCTGGTCTTCTGTAAGGTCTTTGATACAGTCCACCACAACATCCTTCTCTCTAAATATTGGAGAGATATGGTTTTGATGGGTGGACTGTTCGGTGGATGAGGAATTAGTTGGAGGTTCACATCCAGAGGGTAGTGGTCAATGGCTCAAGACGGAGACTGGTGACAAGTGGTGTCCCTCAGGAGTCCGTACTGGGACCAGTGCTGTTTAATGTGTTCATAAATGACGCAGTGAGATCAACTGCGTCCTTAGCAAGTTTGTAGATGACACCAAGTTGAGTGTTTCAATGGACACACACCTGAGGGGTGGGTTGCTGTGCAGAGGGACCCAGACAAGCTTAAGAGATGGGCCCAGTTGAACCTCATGAGGTTCAAGACAAGTGTAAGGTCCCTCACTGGGGTCAGAGCAAGCCCCAGTATCAATACAGGCTGGGGGATGAAGGGATTGAGAGCAGCCTTGCGTAGAAGGACTTGGGGGTACTGGTGGGTGAAAAACTGGACACGAGACAGCAATGTGTGCTCGCAGCCCAGAAGACCAACCGTCTCCAGAGCTGCATCCAAAGCAGCATGGCCAGCAGGTCAAGGGAGGTGATTCTGCCCCTCTGCTCTGCTCTGGTGAGACCCCACCTGCAGTGCTGTGTCTGCTCTGGGGCCTCAGCACAGGAGAGACATGAAGCTGTTGGAGCGGGTCCAGAGGAGGGACACAAAACTGATCTGAGGGCTGGAGCACCTCTGCTGCGAGGACAGGCTGAGAGAGCTGGTGGTTGTTCAGCCTGGAGAAGAGAAGGCTCTGGGGGGACCTTATTGTGGCCTTTCAGTACTTAAAGGGGGCTTATAAGAAAGATGTGGAAAAACTTTTTAGAACAGCCTGCTGTGATAGGACAAGGGGTAATGGTTTTAAACTAAAAGAGGGAAGATACAGGCTAGAAATAAGAAAGAAATTTTTCACTATGAGAGTGGTGAGTTGCCCAGAGAAGTGGTAGGTGCCCCATCCCTGGAAACATTCAAGACCAAGTTGGACAGGGCTCTGAGCAACCTGATCTAGTTGAAGATGTCCCTGCTCATTGTAGTGGGGTTGGACTAGATGATCTTTAAAGGTCCCTTTTAACCCAAAGTATTCTGTGTTTCTATGATCATTTCAGACTTACTTGTGCTATCATACCTATTTTTCTTTCTGAATTTAAAATAATTAAAGGTACAAACTTTATTACATTTATCACAGAATGTATATATTGTTCTCTCAAAACACAGGCTAGCATTAAGTTAATTGACGGTCTCGCATTCTCAGCATTGTCTTCCCCTGGATCAGTTCAAGCCCTGTGACATTAATTTCAACATATTTAAAAATCTGTCAGAAGAGTTTTTGAAAGTTTTTCTAAAACACTGAGGTGAAACCAGTGGTCACAATATTATTCCTCACGCAGGATATCCACTGTAAAGAAAAAACTCATCTTTGTGCACAACTCTTTCTCAGGTCATGGTCCAAAAAGTGAAAAATATCACAGATTTACAAGCTGAAGGACCTTTCTTTTTGACTAGACCTAATGTTTCAACAACTAACTCACAAGAGCTGCAGACATTTAAAAATATGAAAAGACTAAAATATGTATAAATCATCACACACACATACATTGACATGCACATGTAACACATTCATACAGATTTTTTCTTTTGTAGTGAAAACTGTTTTGTCCTGGGTCAAAAAACAAATAGGTTTTGAAAGCTGTGTTCTACATAATGGGGCAAGTGTAGCCCTTTCAGTCCTGTTGTTGCCCAGAGCAGGGAGCCATCTGGGCCTCATGATGGCTCCTTCCTTACCTGTAACAGAATTTCTTTCTGAAGAAGACCACAGAACACACAAGTGGGTAGTCGACACTCACACTTCATCTCTACATGCAAGCAGGTTACAGTCAGATGCCCCACTTCAGATATTGCATTAAAAGGCTCTAAAGACAACTGTGTACAAGTTTTTAAGACATAACTAAAAGTAATAGATTGTAACCTGTGGAAGTGAGCAGCTTTACACAAGGAGTGCAAAGACCTTTGCAAGCCAGTGGACCTGAAGTTCTCAGGTTTTACTCAGGAATTATTCTTTTTCAGTAAGAATGGGGTGATTAGCTAGCTAGCAAATGCTGATAGAGATGAAAAAAGAAAAAGGCTAGAAAAAAGAATGGGAAGTAATAGAAAGTAAATGGACAAAATCATGCACAAACTGGGCATCAGAGCAGGCAGAGTCCTTGCAGAATGGACTCATTCATATAAAGGGTGATTGAGGAAAACTATCACAACCAGGTATGTTTTCCTGATACTGCAGTAACAGGAATATTTTTTCCTTCTTAATCCTTATTTCCTCTCATACTGGGATTTTTGGTCTGTCTTTTTTTTTTTTTTCCTTTCCCTTTCTTTTTATATGTCAGCATTCCAGAATCCTGAACATCTTCCCCACTACTGTCAGATATAAAGTTTTAAGACTTTATAAATTAATGCCTACTTTTGTAAAGCTATTAAAATTCTATTTAATAGAATACTGATAATGTACTAATTAGAAAATTTGTAATTTTGACACTATAAAGACAAACAATGGAAATGCACAATCAGAGTGCTGAAACTATAATCACTTAAACAGTGATAATTTTAATTTCTTTTGGAACATTTGTATTCCTCTTGTAAAGTCCATTTTTGTCAATACTGTTTAAATGATGTGTAAAGAACAGTCTAAACTATATTTTTTCTTCCAACAAACGAAGAAAATGTTACTATATAAAAGATTCCCCCACCCCTTGGATCTTGTGAAATTGCAAACATTCCTCCTTTAACAACTGGTTGTAACCTAGCTACTTAAAAAAGAATAAAATCAAAGGAATATAAATTTAATCCTTCTTCCACCTTGCCTCTTGTAATACTATTTGGCAATTATTTGAATGTTGAAGCACACATTTTTATAATTTGTGACCGAAAAAAATTACTGCTAACCAACATGTTTCTGTTTTGATAGGTATATTTTTATGAAAGGAATGCTACTGAAAGACCTTTTAAATAGTCAATAAAGACGTTGGGGTTTTTATGTCATATTAACACTGAAAAGAGCACTGTAGTCACCTGACTTCTGCAACAGAAGACTGGAAGTTTATAGATTAGGACATAACATTATATCAGAGCTGTGGAAACATAGTTCCTGAAGTTTTACAGAAGGGAGGACTCTGAACTTATGGTGAAGACTCTAGTTATGCCACTTGATTTGCAGGTTGTTTTAACTATTGAAATTAAGACATAAGACATAAGGCAAATTTCAGTGCATCCCAGAATGTAAGTAAACTTGAATTTCCACAACTGGTGAACAAGACCACCTACTTTTTTTCCTGATTCTCAGACTTCACATTTTCTTGAAAGAATCAAGTTGGCCTCAGTAGAAGATTTCCATTGCAGGAGAGATGTGTCAAATTATGAGGAGAGGCACCAGGATGCTAGAAGGGGCATAGTTTGTGGTGCTGTAGATGAGAGTCTCTGCTCATCAATTCCCAAAGCCATTATTTCCTTTTGGCTACCTCAGCATCCTCTCTAGACCCCTCTTTCTTTAATTTGCAGACATTTCACAGAATTACAGAATCACAGAAAGGCAGGGGTTGGAAGGACCTCTGGTGATCATCTAGCCCACCCCCCTGCTAGAGCAGGATCTCCTAGAGCAGGTGGCACAGGAATGCATCCAGGCTGGTTTTGAATATCTCGAGAGAAGGAGACTCCACAGCCTTTCGGGGCAGCCTGTGCCACTGCTCTGTCACCCTCACAGGAAAGAATTTTTTCCTCATGCTCAGATGGAACTTCTTGTGCCCATTCCCCTTGTCCTCTTGATATCAACCATTAAGATATTTATAAGCATTGATGAGGTCCCCTCTCCTTAGGCTAAACAGATCCATCTCCCTCTGCCTTTCCCCACAGGAGAGGTGCTCCACTCCCCTCCTCATCTTTGTAACCCTCTGCTGGGATCTCTCCAGTAGTTCCTTGTCTTTCTTGAATTGGGGAGCCCAGAAATGAACACAGCACTCCAGATGGGGCCTCACCAAGGCAGAGAGGGAGGAGAACCTCAGCCTGCTGGCCATGCTCTT
>KL274503.1:44904-59618 GCA_000699545.1 Podiceps cristatus | reverse complement strand
GGTCCCTCCCTGCTGCAGGCGCCCAGCGGGGGTCACAGCCCTCGCCAGCATGGGGGGCGTCAGGGACACCCCACGGCCAGGCCTCGAAGCCCTCCGCTCCCGGCCCCTCACAGACCTGCCTCTGCGTAGTTGCCCGGAGGGGCTAGCTGGACCTTTGAGAGGCTGAAGAGGGAACAGAGGGGGGCCGGGCAGCCTTGCCATACTTTCTGAGAGTTTCTGGTAGCTAGCAGCTAAAATGGCAATTGTCTGACCTGTTTCTGCCAGGGAAGGGGGAGGAAGGGGTGGGATTTGGAGCAGTTGAAATAACTTGCTGAGAAAATGATGATGCTGGCTATAGGAAGTTACAGAAACCAAAAATAAAAACACAAAGACGTGGAGAACCAGTTGGCCTGAAGGAGGAAAAGAGAAGGGAATTTGATGGAAAGTATGTAAAATAAAATCACGTCTGTTTATAGTTGTGTATTGGGTGATTCATCACTGACCTGGAAAGGCTGTATAGCTTGAACCCCTGATGTTCAAAAAAGCACTTGCAAAGTTTAAAAAAAAATGGCTAGGAAAATGTATTTTGATTAGACTTGGAGGAGCAGTTGTTCAGAAAAAGAAATAGTAGATTTTCATAAGCTGGGAAGCGCAGCATGCAGTCTGTTTTATGCATTTCGAATGGGCCCATCATGTAGGAATCTGGACACTTGGGAACACAGGAGTTGAGGGTGTGCCGGGCTGGGAATTGAGCGGAAAGACAGTGAACAAAACCGAGCATCTGTAAGTGAGCAAATGTTCTCTCCTGCTGGAAACCGCAGAGCAAGACCTGGCTGCCAAGGCGGGAGCTATGTGAAAAATCAGAAATCAGGTTGAGGCAGAGAGGGGTCCATAGCTGCGGCACAATTTAAGCTGTGCTACGAGAAAGAGTTTATTTTCTGGAATAGCAAAGCTTTAAAGTCTCTACGCAGAGAGTGGGAGGTAGAAATTCCCCCACTGGTGAGCCTGATACAAAAGCAAGGTATCAAAACTGAAATTAAATATGTGGTGGGATGATGTGTCTCTTTTTAAATGAAACACCATAACAAGAAGCAGTAGGTGTGAGCCCTGCATCCCCATGAACCTTTCTGAATGCTTGCCATTTTCAGTGCAATAATTGACTGTCCTAGTTTTGGTATGGGGGGTAGTAAAGAGTTTAACTTCGAAACTAATAGCATGCAGCACATATTTACTGAATGTACATCAGTAAGTCTGAAATGAACAGCATCCTATTTACCGAACATGTGTCAGCAAACAGGTAATTTAATAGAGGGGATGTTCTCTTAAGGCATCTTAACATATATAACATATGCTCTCCAATATGCGTTTCCTATTTGAGGTCCTTTTTAATTTATTTTTTTTTTTTTAAATACCATGCTAGATAACACAGGATCAGCCCCTGATCCTGATTCAAAAATTAAAGAATGACCAAGGATAGGAAAGATAGCTGTTTGCACTGGTTCCTCTTAGTTTCAGTTTTGTGTGCATCTGCGTACCCTATATGTAGACTCTATCATATAATAATGTAAGAAGAGATACACAATGTACAGCCTTTGTGAGCCCACCAAAACACATCCCTTCACTCTGCCCCCAGCGAAGCAGCAGACAGATAAGAATATATAGATTCACACCTGTACAACTCTTTAACTGTTTTATGCACAAGTCACCAGTGTTTTGATGACAGAAGTTAAAAAATAGGAAGTTATTGAAAATCACATGTAAACAGCAGTTTTACTGCTTTTTATATCAAGTATTTTTAAAAAAAGCCTGAAAAATACTTATTTTTTGGTTTGTTATTTCTTTTTGGTCTTCTATGAAGATAAAATAAGTTACTATACAATGTTTTGTGGTCTGTGGAAATGATCAATTAAAAGCTAGCAAATTGTGGTTGTTAACCCTTCAGCGGGCTTGCGCGGTGTCTTTGTGGCCAACCAACTTTTGTGCACTCTGGTGCCATGCCCTCCCCCGCTAAGGCAGGGGACTGTCAGTCAACCTGGCAGCCTGTGTGGGACAAAACCCACCGGGACAGCACTGATCTCTGTAGGACACACTGATGCACAGGCCGCTGCTACACGAATTAGAAGGATGTGGACACTGGAAGAGATCCTTTGATAGCTCCTATCTCAAGAGCTCAACCAGAAATCCACACGACCTACCCAGAAAAGCCAGCCCCCGTGTCATTACAAGACTACCAGTTGCCACCAGTAGCTTCCAGGTCCTCACCTGAGTAGAGTCAACGTGCTTCTATTTCCCTAAAGACCTGGCGCACATCAACATATATACAACTGGTATCTGTTTCTGGTATTAGTCCTATGTAACACTGCTACGTGCAGTTGGAGAGTAGAACTTGGAAAGATGTCTTGTTCTTCTCTCCCCCATAGTACAGTGTCTTTCCCATCCCCAAAAGGTACAACATTCCCACACATCTCTTCCTGATGGAACCAGCTTTCAAAGGCAGTATCTCAAACAACCTTTCCTCTGCTGAATTTGCTGATCCTCTGACCTAAGCGATCTCTCCTGTGGAAGGCTCTTGTCCTCCTCTTGTCATTCATGTTTCAATTATGTCAGTTTAAAAAAAGAGGGTTAAAAATACTTCCTCAAAGTAGGTGATCATAAAAGGAGCAACCACTCCACAAACAAACAAAAAAAGCCAAACAAACTAGTATTTTGGAAAGAACAGTGCAGGAAAAATCAGGATCAGTGTATGCCATATGGTAACTTAGGAAAATCTTCTACAGCTTTCTGTTAAGTGAAAAAGTGGGTTTGTACCAAAGCTTATCAAACTCGTAACAATGCCAAAGCCTGCTTCTTAAGGGATTTATCCTAGCTTTATCAGCGAGGCTTCTACATTTAATGTGAGCTGTGCAGCAGCATTACTCACAGCATAATCGGTGAACAATTTCTGTATTGCAAATCACAAACGTTATCACATCCCCATAAATACCTACCACTCACTGCAAAGCAGCACTAATAGCAGAGCAAACTTCAACCATGCCTACAGAGATAACCAAATGCAGAATTTCAGATACGGGAGGGACGCAGCTGCAGAGCTGAAGGTAATGCACAGCATCCTTTTCTCTTGCTTCCAGGCAGATTACTTTGCCTTTCTAGTCAAAATAGCCTTTGGAGGTGCCAACGTCACGACTAAGAGCCTTGTATATCTATCAGGAGTCTTTCTTGCTCATCAACAGATATTTTCTTTGCTTTTATGCCCATATGTTATGTTTATAACAATAGCATTACCTGCAGAAAGTGTCAACACCTGTCTATCCATAAATCTCCACCCCCATCTCTCTTCTGCTCACCACATGAAATAGATACTTTGCATGAGCAACCTTCCTCCCTCTTTTACAATCATTGTAATCCAGTTTTTCTGGCTTAGGTTGAGCTCATCCACATGCCAGTGAGCACAAAGGGAATGCTGGAAAAGGATTTGCTACCTCCAGCATCTCCAAAGAGTGGGAAGAGGCTCTGGAGATGGTAATTTCTGTTCTTCTCTGCTCCCCACAGTAGTCACTTTTAAAGCTGTGACATCTGAACAGGGAACACTAGTTGTTTATTACTTTTTCCACCTTGCAACATTAGTGCTTGCAATACCCAAGCCCTTACAGGAAAAAAAAAAACAAAACCAAAAACAAACAACAAAACCCCAAACCCAACCCACCCAACCAAGCAACCAACAAAGCCCCACCCACCAAATGATGTCTTACCGAGTTGCAGGAGCAGAGTTATTTCCTGAGGCAGAGGACTTTCTCTAAGAAAGTCATGGTGCCCACAAAGCAGCCAGCAGACGAAGATTTCCGTTCTACCTAGACTCTGCTGCTAAGTTTAATATTAGAACATGGCTTTGGTTTGAGTAAAGTGTCTGCTAACCATTTAAAATATGAGCCCTGGACATGTTTAAAGATAGTTTAAAGGAATAGAAAACTGGATAATTGCAACTTTTATCATGAGCATGGCTAAAAGCCAAATGATTCTTTTTTGACATATACACACGTTTGGTTTGACTGAGTAAATCCTGTACATGGCCATGGGAAGAAAAAAAAAACCCACTAAAATTCAAAGGGGAGGTGACAATTCAGCAGCTGATGTGGATACGGAGAGATCATATACAGAGAGGTCTTGAAGCAATAACTTTGACTTGGTTTTGCATTAACTCCACCTGGATGGTCTTTTCTTCATGGACCCTTACACTATTTGCTGGCTTGCTTTTTTACTTGGCTGTTGAGGACTTGATTATTTGTAAACATTAAAGAATATTTAGCTTTCAGCAAAAAGAGAACACACAGGAAAATGTCTCTGTTGTTGCTTTAGATTTCCTGTTTCAGTGGCAGCAGCCTAACCTTTTAGCATGTTATGAAACTGTCATATTGCACAGTAAACTTAAGATGGAATCACACTCTCTCTCAGCTGAATTTTTATGTATTTCTTACATCTCTTTAACAATCTCTTTATGAATCTTTGGCACAAGTTCAAAGGTTTTGAGGTTTTCATTGCATTTGAAGGGTTTATTATTGTTAGAGATCCTTACATTTGACTCTCTTGAAGTGTCATCATTCATAATAAAAAGGCTAGATGTTATTACAGCATTTTAGAGACTGTTCTGTTTCTCCCACTACGCAGAAACATGGTAGGTAGCTTCCAGAAATAATAAAAGGATTTACAAACCTTTATTCTAATACCAACCTTTTAAAATAAAGAAGTCCGTATCAGAAGCGTATTACCTTTTTTTTTTTTTTTTTTTACTCAAATGTGCCAAAAGTGCCAACTTCTGTAGTGCTGCCTCCAGCTCTGTCCTGCTGCGTATTCAAACTCAGATTAGACAAGGCCTACTGAAATACTAGAAATGGGTTTGAGAAATAAGACAAAGAAAGGCATGTGGACACATCCACCCTGCAACTTTGTCTGTGGACAGCAGGGAATGTCTTTCTCTGTGTTTTGATTTGGCGTTGACTCCTGCTGGGATCTCTACGTGCTCCTGGAACATCAACAAAATAATACAAGCAGTACTTTAGCATTCAGAGAACCACTGAAAACTGTAAGTAAGTGGTAAACGATACTCTTTTTGTAGCACTTTAAAAAAGGGTCTCTGACACCTGTACTGTGCAATTTTAATGGAAATTGTGCCTCGGTGTAGTAGTTCTACTGGCAGCGTTAATATGCTCAATCTCCTCCAAAGCTGTTTTCTGTTGTTACTGTGCCAGTGTAGGATTATTACCCAAGTTATGATTGTGGGAGCTGGCAACTCAGGTAATATTTTGTACCACATTACATTTGTTGCAAAAAGCTTTGTTTGGAGGAATGGTTTAAAAGAATATCAGTTATAATTTGGGAAATGTTTTTAAGCAAATAAAAATTAATTCAGGCGGAAGAGCTTTTAAATGTAAATGAAAAAGCTTTTTTTTCTTCTTCTTTAAACATGTAAAGCTGAACAGTTCCTTAAAAGCGTTGGGGAAGAGCCTGTGGTTTTGAGTCTCACATGATATTCTGGAGGCAAAATTCAGCTTGTTGGAGGGAAGATGAAGACAAGACCCTCTCCAACGGCACTCTCCAAAATGCCCCTACTGCCTTATGTATGATCAGATAGAGGCAAACTTTCAACGTGCAGCTGAGAGGATGGTATAAAGAGCAAATTTCAGATTGATCTGGACTTGGGAGCACTTCTGAGATAAAAAGAGCCTCTGTGGAAAGGATGGACCCATTTGGGCTAAACTGCTGCCATTTAAATGTTGGAATTGATTAAGCTATAAACTGACGAGCAGCAGATGTGGGGAACACAGAGTTTGGTATGCCATCAGCAAAGGGTTAGAAATTGTGCCTTTTTGAGTGCAGGAGAGGCCAGAGAGCAGAAATAAGGAATGGAAAACAGTGCCTTTCAAATGGGAGATGAAGAAGGAAACAAACCGCAACAACACATACTTTTACACAAGTGATAAAAACCCAATTAATAAATTGAAGGAAATCAAATGCCTAGTCTTACACAAAGACTATGACATGCTAGACACGTGTAGGATATCGCAGTACCAGACCACAAAATACACAGAAAAGATAAGAGTCACCTCTGCTCGTGATGGGGTAATGAAATTTATTAGTGAGACCTTATAATCAAATCAAATGAACAAAGTAAGGACCCAACAGGCAACACAGAACCTGCATGGACCGAAACGCCAGCTTTACGCGTGTGTAGTACTGATTCTGCAGACTGCCTGCCTGACCAGAAGGACAGAGACGGTGTGCTGAGAGAGATCGAATGGGCAAAGACAGCGGGAAATTCAACTGAAACTCTACTTTGGGTAACCCCTGTGTTTTCTGGACCCTGCAGCATTGGAATATAACACAGACTACATTAGACTCCACCAATATCGCTTCACAGAGCGGTTGGACAGGAAAGCCACAGAAGAGATGCAGCCCTTCACTTGGTCCTCATTAATGTGCAAGGTCTTGTCCTACATCTTCAGCTCACAGTTGCTGTTCCCGTGTTTATATTCAAAATTCCCATAGGCTTGACAAAAGCCAAGCATTCCCAGCAGTTGCACCCAGTTTCAGAAGGGACAGAGACATAGAAATCAGAAAGCATGTGAAAAGGAAACAAAAAGGAGCAGCTAGGAACTGTAAATTCTTACAGGTGGAGGTGAATTTCCTGGAAGATGCACAGGACAGCATCAGCGTATGACTACTACGAAAGGCTTGAGAACTGGTAAAAGGAAGTGGGCACAGATAATCTCAACACGGGGCAGATTATTAGAAAAAAGAAGTTGAAGTCACCTCCAAATGAAAAACACTGAAACGATTGTAAAGTGACGCATTAAAGGAGAACAGTGAAAGAGCAATTAAAAAGTGTGAACAGCAGTTAGCAAAAGGAATCAAAGGTAATATTAAATCTTTCAGACACATCAAGACCAAGAAGCCCACCAGAGTCTGATGTCAAATAACAACTGCAAAGTAAAACAGTGGAGAAGCCTAAACATTTGCAGGGAAGCTAAATGATGTGTTTGCTTGTGTTCACTGGAATAAACAGATGATCCCCATACTTTGGAAAGGCTGTAACCCAAAATATGCAGAGTTACAAGTCCCCAGGACTGTCTGATAGGAACTTGCTGTTCACATTTTTCTATTGATTTCAGGGGGTTTTGCTGTAAAGAAATTATTTGTACTTTACTCATTATTTCTGAGAGTGAGACTGAAATATCTTTTGTTATTACCCACAGTTTACATGAAGCTGGGAGCTGAACAAGAACTACCTGTCTGTGACTCAACACTCACACAACTTGAGATAAAGTTTGTGGGTGGACAGTGCATACAAATGAGTTTATAGAACTCCTCTCTGTGCTTGACACCATAGGTAAATCAGGACGAGACTATGAGAGTACTGCTATCAGCTTTTCATCACTGCACAAGTACTGCTGGTGAGCTGGTTTCATGTGCTTGATGCAGGATGTATGAGGGAGAATGTGGAAGATGAAGACAGTACAGAACAGCCCAGCTCCCTTGTGACTCAGATCTGCAGTGCTCTGCACGTGCAGTAACCATTAACAAGCTTCTAAACAAAATTCAGAGTAGATTTTTAAGCTAGAAAGCCTACTTATTCAGGATTTGGTCACTTCAGCCTATGTAAGACAAACTCCCATTGCAAAGACCATCAGTTGTGTCCAAGCTGAACCTGTTCCCGGCTTTGATTTCAAAGGTCAATACCTGCGTCCCCAAATTTTCCAAACATTTCAAAACTTACTCTACTTCCTCTGCTGAAGATGACAAGGAGTAAGTCTGCTCTTTATGCTATCTTATGGAAGACTGACTTAACAACACTGCATGAGAACCTCTGGTTATATTTTTAAATTAAAAAAAAAAAAGGGAAAAGATTGTAATATTATATAATCCCTGAAATAACAAAACAGTCTTGTTACCACTTTTTGATTTGTATACGTCTTTATTCTCAATATACCTAAATAAATCTCAAAATGCTAAAAAAAAAAAAAAAAAAAAAGAAGAGAGAAAGTGTTACAGTAGTGAAGAAATTGCAACTGCATGTAGAGTTCTAGTTAGCAATCTACTTAATTTATGCTTGACTAAATAACCCAGTTTCTTCAAGGAGTGCATCTACATTTCTTTTTTCTATTTTTTGGCAATAATATGCCTGTTGTACAAATATCGTTTGATACATATGTTCTATTGAATAGCAGCACTTCACTCTATGAAATCCATAAGTTTCTTAAGGTTTGTGTGTATTTCACAGTGCTGAATCAGTTCGGCCATGCAAAATGACCTGTGGCTGGATCTATAATAGGAAGCATCTCAATGCCCCAGTAGGAACTTAGGGCCTATTTATGTCCTGTTGGCATGCACTAACTTTGGGAACACCAGATATTTCTTTACAACCAGTAAACCTGGAAGAATTACTCAGATGCTGTTGAAATGAATCCAAGTAACTAAGTCAAAGTATTACAGGATGTCTAGAGATCGTCTAGTGCATCCCCCTGCTTAGAGCAGGGTCAGCTAGAGCAGGGCTGTGTCCAGTTGCATTTGCAGTAACCCCACGGATGGAGACTCCACGACCTCTGTGGGCTATCTGCTCCAGTGTTTGACTACCACTACAGTAAACCACCTTTTTGTTCTATTTAAAAAGAATTTCCAGTATGTCAGTTTGTGCCTATTACCTCTTGTTCCTTCACTGAATGCCACTAAAGAGTCTGGCTCCATCTTCTTTGCTCTCCCCAATATTAGGTATTTAGATACATTGATAAGATCTCCCTGAGCTTTCTCTCCTCCGGGCTGAAAGTCCCTTAATCATCTTGTGGCTTTTTGGTGGATTCGCTCCAGTAAATCCATATCTTTCCTGTACTGGGGAGTCCAGAACTCAGCACTACAGATGTGTCTTACCAGTGCTGAGTAGAGGGAAATGATCACCCACCTCAACCCGCTGGCAACGCTTCTCCTAATGCAGTTCAGGATACTCTAGGCCACCTTTGCTGCAAGGGCACATTGCTGGCTCATGTTCAAGCTGGTGTTCACCAGGACTCCCAGGTCCTTTTCTGTAAAGCTACTTCCCAGCCAGCTGGTCCCCAGACTCTACTAATTTGTAGGGGCATTACTCACCAGGTGCAGGATTTGGCATTTTGCTTTATTGAACCCCATGCCGTTCCTCTTAGCTGATTTCTCCAGCTTGTTGAGATCTCTCTGAATGGCAGCATAAAAATATGGCAGTCCCAGCCACTCCTCCCTGTCATCAGCTCTCTGCAAATTTGCCGAGCGTGCACTCTGCCCCATCGTTCAGGATCATTAATGAAGATGTTAAACAGTATTGGCCCCAATATTGAGCAAAGGAATATACCATTAGTGACTGGCCTCCAGCTGGACTTCATGCCACTGATTATAATCTTCTGAGTCTGGCATTTCAGCCAGTTTTCAATCCAGCTCACTGTCCACCTGTCTAGTCAGGCGTTTGTTAATGAGGATACTATGACAGCCACTGATGAAAGCCCTGATAAAGTTAAGGTGATTAACAGCCTCAGCTCTCTCCTCATCCACTAAGCTGGTCATTTCATCAAAGAAGGCTATCAGGTTGATCAAGCATGATTTTCCCTTCGTAAATTCATACTGATGACCCCAATCATCTTCATGTCTTAATATATTTGGAAATGGTTTCCAGAAATACTTGCTCCGTCACCTTCCCAGGTATCAAGGTAAGGCTTGCAGCTCCTGAGATCCTCCCTGCTTTTCATCTTGAAGCTAGGCATGACATTTGCTTTCTTCCAGTCCTTCTCCAGACACTGTGACCTTTCTTGAGACTGGCCTCACAACGACATCTGTCAGCTTCTTCAGCACTTGTGGATGCAGCCCATTGGGTCCTGTGGACTTATTAATGTCCAATTTGTCTAAATGTTCCGATCTTCTCTACTGAGGGTAAGTCTTCATTGTTCCAGGTCTCAGGGGCCTGGTATTCCTGAAAGCAAATTTTACCAGCAAAGGCAGAGGTGAAGCATCCCCCCGCTCAGCAGCAGGCCCAGCCCTAGTCTTCCCTTTGCTGCTGGTACGCTTGCAGAAGACCTGACAGTGTAGTGCTATTCAGCTCCTCACTTTTCTCTAGACTTCATCAATGGACTGGGACACCAGGAAAGTTCCCAGGCAGAGAAAGAGAAGATGCTGCTGTCCCCTTTTTAACAAATACATGGACAGTTTAGGCATCTTTGTTATGAGCGACTCAAATGCAGTCCCTTTTTCTAAGAGGAATTTGAACTCATGTTAATCCAGGTGAAGTCAGTAACTACCAGGCCAAAGCAAGTTCTCAGTGTCTCCTGTTGCAGCTGATCCACTTTATTCAAAGCACTGAAATACTTACTAGAACACAAAGTGGAATCTAGGTCTCCCTCTTCCCTCTCCCCACAAATGAGTACTGTTACTGGAGCACGGTCTCACTCACATTCTCATCGTGACCTGCTGAATGTTTACTTATGGGTATAAAGTCCGACAGATTACACTCCCCTTATGAATCTAGCCCTTGACTTGACAACCTGAAGTATTCAGAAAGACAAGTGCTAAAAGTATATCGATTTTAACTTTAACTCAGGCATGGATGTGGAAGGCAGTTGTAATCCTACCTTAAAAACAGAATGATCCAACCACTAACTTCAGAATTGAATCCTTATGGCAACAATAACCACATTTGTTAAACCTAGCGTTTATCTTTAACCTTTACTCCCACACACTATTACAGCCCTGAGCCCTGCCAGAGAGGACATGACAGACACGGCAAAGAAGGAACAAGCAAAAGGGAAGCCAAGAGTCTTGACTTTAAAAGCAGAAGCTGGTGGAGACTCCAAGTCAGAGTATATTTTATTCATCTAACAAAACACGTTTAAATACAAACATTGGACATAAAAAGAAAGCATGAGCAAACACAAACACAGTGCTAGAGATTACTTGAAACAGAAGTTGCCTTCAATTAGTTTATTTTTATAAACAATACCATGGATTTTGAAAGGTTGATAATGCTGTAATGTAACATCATAACAATGCTGTAATGAAACAAATTTGTGATGGTAATCTCATATTTTTAACCCAATACATAACTGAAAATAGACTTGGTTTATCCATTTCATTACATTGTCATTTTAGGTCCTTCCTGTTACTGCTATTAGCCTGAATTGAGAACAAAAGTTACTTCAAATTTAGTTGGAAAAAAGAACTTTGGAAATTAAATTTTACCAGAAATTTTCTGGCAAAATATGCATTGGTCTGGCTTCAGAAGTAGTCTGGAAACAGTGACAGAATGAGATACTTCAGACTGTTCCTACAACGGGGTTTCCCCTTAGTAACAAGGTATTGGTTTTGCAACTCGTATGGTACTTGGCAATCATTCTCCTTAGAAGACTGCCAAAGAATAATTTTTTTTCTCCATTTTATATGTGGAATACTCAAAGCAAAAAACAGGTAAGTTGGCCAAGATGACATAGGGATAGTAGTAAAGCTGGGAAACAGAACCTGGACCTCCCCAGCTCCCAGCATCAGGCAAATCCTGCCACCAAACTGCACAACAGTCAAACACACAGCTTTTCCTTTCTCTTTCTCTTCTCCCTTTTCCCAGATTCTCTCTGAAATAGAGAAATGAAGACTGGTTGATTCATGGATTCAATGACCGACCATTGCTCTGATGTCATTTGGCTACTTGTTTGGTATTGATATTGTGACTGCCTAAGCAAAGAAACAGTGATGTGTGCCCAAGTATCTTAGATATTCCACCTGTTGGGTATGTTTGCTTGGCTGGAGGTTTGTTTTTTTCTCACCAGGGCAGGATGAAAGCAGCAGGACCCACTATCTAAGGCATCTCATACAACTGGCACTTCTCCAACAGGAATCAGGGTTGGGTCCCTTTTGCATTAATCCCTGTGCAAATGTGTGGATTTCCCCTCTAATCTTGAAGAGGAAGTGCATGGTAACGTCCAGTTATCCAGTTATAATGAACTAGATATCCAGTTATAATGAAATGGATAAACCAAAGAATCTCAGTCATGGTCACTCTGGGATGCTCGAGTTCAATGCTTTCTGTCAAAAATACTGTGTGTTCACTTTACATAACCAGTTGCAATTTAAATCAGAGCTGGAAGGGACAGGGGACTGTTGCAGCATTCTGGAAATTACACACTTCATAATTACTCCAGTTCATCATTTGTAATAGCTGTCAGTACACACATGCACGAGTTATATCAAAGCAACTAAAGAGAGCTGCAAATAATCAGAGAATAGACAAGTTCAGAAGGTACTTTGCTAGCTACTGTATTGCCTACTGGGTAGGACTTTAGCTAAGCTTGAAATACTACCTACAGCATTAAAAAGTCAAAAATATGCACATCGCTGATATTAAATTGTCAAGCAATTCAACTTTAAAAAGCTTGCCTAAGAATAATAAGATTTTTCTCCAACAATCTGACACCTAAAATGACTAAACACTGAATTACGGGGAAGAAAACAAAAATCAGTTCACCATCCCACATGATCTATTTGTTTTAAAGAATAATGCATTCTGCTACATCTATTTTAGCACTGACTTGCTAACAGCAGATGTCTCTGTGCTGCAACCAATGTATCAAGCAGGAAAGGAGCTCCGTTGTTAAGCAAATGGTGAAAGTTTTTCCTAAATGTCTTTTCTTCGCCCATCTTTGGGTTTTTTTGGTACCTGGATATTTTTTTCCTTTAATCTCTTTTTTTCTGTTTCCATTTCATGCTATAATTATAGCTAAGGCTGGCCACAAGTTAAACACTGAACTGCACTGGAATTTGGTGTAGTGCCCATATCTAATTCTTCCCTTCTTCTGTCCCTAAAACACCGGAAAATGGGGGAAAAATACCTGCACATACTATACAGTCACCTCTCTGGTTGTGGAGGAAGGATTAGAAAATCCAGGTCAAGCGAGATGTAAATATGTCACAGCAGAGCCTACTGTCCAAAGACTATTAAGCTTTTTTCCCCCCTTTTTATTATTTTTGTTATATTTTTACATTAGGTATCTGAATATTTATCAGAGTAGCTTTTAAATAATATTTAATAAGGCACAGTATGCAGTCTGATGTTCCTCTCATCTTTACAGCTTTAAAAATCCCCCCTTTCATTATTGCAAAGCGGTCAAGAGGCTGACGTCTTTTTTTTAACCCCTTTATGATTTATATCACAATAAATGTATAATTTCTCTTTATTCCCAAAAGTCATTCCTTAATGTTAGACTTATTTCAACCTCAAGACTGCTGAAATGTACTACAGAGAGAAAATGAGTCTGACTGAATTTTTATCCATCTTGAGAAATTCAGTCATATATCACAAATTGCCTCCTCTCTTTCCACTAAAAATACAAGCCACAGTGTAAGTATTTCTTTTCCAAAGAGATCTACAGTATTTTTCATATTTTCCCCAAGTGTTCCATATGCACATTTCCAATTCAATATCTTCCCTAGAGGGTTAATAATTAGCAAACTGACTTCCCCAGCTGGTTTTGTTCAACGTGCCATCATCCTCCTGAATTCAGTCAACATCTACCAGAAACAAAGACGTCAAACAAAACATATTAGGCTTCAGTATTCTCTTGTGAAGTTTTGGCCTCCAGCCAGAAAATTTTGTTATTTTCTATGTAAGCTTTATTTTTCTTTCCCTGACCAGCAGTTGGTACGGATCAAAAGAACCACTGCTTTAAAATGCAATCATAAAAATAATAAACACTAGCACTGACATAGCACTGTGCACCTTAGGTTAAGTCTTGCATCTGTTTTGGGTGTCCTTGTATTTGGGAACACGCTCCAGTGTGGGTTTTCTGGGGCTCCAGCTTTTTTCAGCATCCCATAAATGCTCCTCTGTCTCCAGAGGGAGACAGAAAACCTCCTAGCTGTGCTGGGGCTCTGTTTAAATGCCATTTCCAGAAACACTGAGGAATGTCCATGTCAGAATTCATTTTCTTCTTTTTGGTGTTGTTATCCAAATGGATTAATTACATCCAATTTCAAAAAGGAAATTTTTAATGATTTTATGATCCTGGTAGAACTGGGGTCAACCATTCCTGCCCTTTCTCACAGCTTACGGCTTTCCTTTGAACGTCATGGGCTTTACAGTCTATCCAGCGGCTCTTGAATCAGATTTGGCCACAGATACACTCCAGCAGAACCACGTGGAGCTAGGAACATATATTTTTGAGTCTGCCAAAAGCTGCCCTGTAAGTTAGTTGTATCTCAGTGCTTTCAACCAGGGAGTTGCTGCACAGGATGTTGCTGTTTCCACTATCGTGTTACAAAAGAGGAAGAAAGGGGAGCCGGGGACATCGCTGCCTCCTGCGCAGAAGCGAGGGCTGCTGCTTCTCCTGGCAGGCTGTCTTCACCTGGGGTCCAGCTCCAGCCCTACTGAGGCAACTGGACCACTCAAAGGTACATCACAGTGACATCTTCAAAGTATAACCCAAGTAAACAGATCGTCACCTGGGTCTGTGACTTCTCTGGGGGAAAACAAAACCAAAGAGAATAAAAGAAATGAAAGCAAAAAAAAAAAAAAAGTTTCTTTTTTGACTGTATCCTTTTATTTTCGTGCTCTTTGCATAGTGATTCTGGACCTTCACTTCCTTTACCCTGGATGTGGATTTTAGGCACCCAGGGCAGGTTGGGTGCCTGTGTCCCGCTGGCTGCTGTAGTAGATGAATCGGATGGTTCAGCTTTACCCCTTTTTG